>JARJHM010001862.1:0-12899 GCA_033356055.1 Carex pumila
AAGCGCAAGCAGCTAACGTTGGGCAAAAATGACCCGAAAACAGTTTATCTAGGGAAAACTAAGCGAATGAGGCTAAGCGTTGGGAAAAACTAAGCGAATATTGCCAAGCATCGGTGAAAATGCAACAAAAACAGTCCAGCAACAAGCGCAAGCGAGTAAGGTTGCGCAAAAGTGATTTGAAAACAGTTTAGCTGGGGAAAACTAAGCGGATGTGGCCAAGTATTGGGGAAACCTAAGCAGATACGGCCAAGGATCGTGAAAAATGGCCCAAAAACAGTCCAACGGCATGCACAACCGGCTAACGTTGCGCAAAAGTGATCCGAAAACAGTTCAGTTGGGAAAACTAAGTGGATACGGCCAATCATCTGCGAAAAAAATGCTCCAAAAACAGTCCAGCGGCAAACAAAAGCGGTAAATGTTGGGCAAAAGAGAATAAAAAATAGTTCAGCTGGGGAAAACTAAGCAGATGCGGCGAAGCGTCGGTGAAAAATGGCTCACAAAACAGTTCCACGGCAAGCGCAAGCGGCTAACGTTGGGCAAAAGTGATCCGAAAACAGTTTAGCTTGGAAAAATTAAGCGGATGCGACTTAGCGTTGAAGAAACTAAGTGGATATGGCCAAGCGTAGGTGAAAAATGGCCCAAAAACAGTCCAGAAGCAAGCGGAAGCGGCAAACGTTGGGGAAAACTAAGCGAATACGGCTAAGTGTCGGAGAAAACTAAACGAATACCGCTAAGCGTCGGTGAAAATTGCCCCAAAAACAATCAAGCTAGGGGTGTTCAAATGGTTCGGTTTATTTGGTTTTGAACCGAACCGGTAAGATTCGGTTTAAATGGTTCGGTTGTTTGGTTGAATTGGTTCGGTTCAGTTCATTTTGTGACTTAGTTCGGTTTAAATGGTTCGGTTCAATTTTAATTTCTCTAAACCGATTAAACCAAACCGACCAATTTTATTGATAGGGTCAAGACTTCTAGTATTATTTTGGTTCATTAATCAAAACCAAAGTTTAAATTGAGTATTATAGATGTGTTGAGATTTGATTTTTGAGAAAGTTCGGTTCAACCGAACAACCGAAATTTAAATCGGTTTAAATGGTTTGATTTTAATTCGGTTTGCTATTTTAGTTCAGTCAGTTCGGTTGGATTTTCAAATTTCGGTTTTAAGTTCGGTTTGATTATTTTAGTTCAGTTTAAACAAAACCGACCGTTTGAACAACCCTAAGTCCAGCAGCAAGCGCAAGCTGGGGAAAACTAAGCAGATGTGGCCAAGCGTTGGGGAAAACTAAGCGGATACGACCAAGCGTCGGTGAAAAATTGCCTGTAAACAGTCCAGCTGCAAGCGCAAGTGGCTAACGTTTGGCAAAAGTGACCCGCAAACAGTTCAGCTGGGAAAAACTAAGCGGATGCAGCCAAGAATTGGAGGAAACTAAGCGGATACGGCTAAGCGTCGGTGAAAATGGCCCTTAAAACTGTCTAATAGCGAGCGGAAGCAACAAACGTTGGCAAAAGTGACCCAAAAACAGTTTAGCTGGGGAAAACTAAGCGGATAAGGCTAAGAGTTGGGGAAAACTTAGCGAATGCGGTCAATCGTCGATGAAAAATGCCCCAAAAAAATTCCAGCGGTAAGCGCAAAAGGCTAACATTGGGAAAAAGTAACCCAAAAATAGTGCAGCTGGGGAAAACTAAGTGGATGCGGCCAAGCATTGGGGAAAACTAAACAGATACGGCCAAGCGTTGGTGAAAAATGGCTTGTAAACATTCCAGCGGCAAGCGTCTAACGTTGGGCAAAAGTGATCCGAAAACAGTTCAGATGGGAAAAAGTAAGCGGATGTGGACAAGTGTTGGGGAAAACTAAGCGAATACGGGCAAGCGTCAGTGAAAAATGGCCCGAAAACAGTCCAACCGCAAGTGCAAGCGGCTAATGTTGTGCAAAAGTGATCCGAAAATAGTTCTGTTGGGGAAAACTAAGCGGATACGGCCAAACGTCGGTGAAAAAAATGCCCCAAAAATAGTCCAGCCTCAAGCGCAAGTGGCTAACGTTGGGGAAAAATGACCCGAAAATAGTTCAGCTGAGGAAAACTAAGCGGATACGGCCAAGCATTGGGGAAAACTATGCGGTTACGGCCAAACGTTGGTGAAAAATGGCCCATAAACAGTCCAACTGCAAGCGCAAGTGGCTAACGTTCGGCAAAAGCGACCCAAAAACAGTTCAGTTGGGGAAAACTAAGCGGATGCGGCTAAGCGTTGGGGAAAACTTAGCGGATACGGCCATGTGTCGATGAAAAATGTTCCAAAAAATGTCCAGCGGTAAGCGCAAGCGGCTAATTTTGGGCAAAAGTAACCCGAAAATAGTGCAGCTGGGGAAAACTAAGCGGATGCGGCCAAACGTTAGGAAAACTAAGCGGATACGGCCAAGCATTGTTGAAAATAGCCTAAAAAACAGTCCAGCGGCAAGCACAAGCGGCTAAAGTTGGGCAAAAGTGACCCGAATACAGTTCAACTCGGAAAAATTAAGCGGATGTGGCTAAGTGTTGGAGAAAACTAAGTGGATATGGCGAAGCGTCGGTGAAAAATGGCCCAAAAACAGTCCAGCGGCAAACGTTGGGGTAAACTAAGTGGATGCAGCCAAGCGTTCGGGACAACTAAGCGGATACCGCCAAGCGTCGGTGCGAAATGCCCCAAAAACAGTTCAGCAGCAAGCGCAAGTGGCAAACGTGGGGCAAAAGTGACCCGAAAAAAATTTAGTTGGGGAAAACTAAGCGGATGCGGCCAAGTGTTTGGGAAAACTAAGCGGATACGGCCAAGCGTCGGTGAAAAATGGCCCGAAAATAGTTCAGCGGCAAGCGCAAGCGGCTAACGTTGGGCAAAAGTGACCCGAAAACAGTTTAGCTCTGGAAAATTAAGCGGATGCGGCTAAGCGTTGGGGAAAACTAAGTGGATATGGCCAAGCGTCGGTGAAAAATGGCCCAAAAACAGTCCAGAAGCAAGCGGAAGCGGCAAATGTTGGGGAAAACTAAGAAGATGTGGCTAAGCGTTGGGGAAAACTAAGTAGATACCGCCAAGCATCAAGAAGATGTGGCTAAGCGTTGGGGAAAACTATGTAGATACCGCCAAGCATCAATGAAAAATGCCCCAAAAATAGACCAGAAGTAAGCGGGAGCGGCAAACGTGGGGCAAGATGACCCAAAAAAAGTTTAGCTGGGGAAAACTAAGCGGATGCGGGCAAGAGTTTGGGAAAACTAAGCGGATACAGCCAAGCTTCGGTGAAAACTGACCCGAAAATAGTTCAGCGGCAAGCGCAAGCGGCTAACGTTGGGCAAAAGTGATCCGAAAATAGTTCAGCTTGGGAAAACTAAGTGAATGAGGCTAAGCGTTGGGGAAAACTATGCAGATACGGCCAGGCGTCTGTGAAAAATGGCCCGAAAATAGTCGAGCATCAAGCGCAAGTGGCTAACGTTGGGAAAAAGTGACCCGAAAACAGTATAGCTCGGGAAAATTAAGCGGATGAGGCTAAGCGTTGGGGAAAACTAAGTGGATATGGCAAAGTGTCGGTGAAAAATAGGCAAAAAACAGTACAGCGGCAAGCGGAAGCGGCAAACGTTGGGGAAAACTAAGCGAATGCGGCTAAGTGATGGGGAAAAGTAAGTGGATACCGCTAAGCTTCGGTGAAAAATGACCCGAAAATAGTTCAGCGGCAAGCGCAAGTGGCTAACGTTGGGCAAAAGTGATCCGAAAATAGTTCAGCTCGGGAAAACTAAGCTTATGAGGCTAAGCGTTGGGGAAAACTATGCGAATATGGCTAGGCGTCGGTGAAAAATGGCCCGAAAACAGTCCAGCGACAAGCGTAAGTGGCTAATGTTGGGCAAAAGTGACCCGCGAACAGTATATCTCGGGAAAATTAAGCAGATGAGGCTAAGCGTTATTGAAAACTAAGTGGATATCGCTAAGCGTCGGTGAAAAATGGCTCAAAAATTGTCCAACAGCAAGCGGAAGCGGCAAAAGTTGGGGAAAACCAAGCGGATGCGGCCAAGTGTTTGGGAAAAATAAACGGATACGGCCAAGCATCGTGAAAAATGGCCCGAAAATTGTCCAGCGACACCCGCAAGTGGCTAACGTTGGGCAAAAGTGACCCGAAAACTGTTTAGCTCAGAAAAATTAAGCGGATGCGGCTCAGCGTTGGAGAAAACTGAGGGGATATTGGCAAGCATCGGTGAGAAATGGCCCAAAAACAATTCAGCGGTAAGCGAAAGCGGCAAACGTTGTGGAAAACTAAGCGGATGCGGCCAAGGTTTGGGGAAAACTAAACGGATACCGCCAAGCGTCGGTGAAAAATGCCCCAAAAATGGTCCAGCGACAATCAGAAGTAGCAAACGTTGGGTAAAATTGACCCGCAAATCGTTTAGCTAGGGAAAACTAAACGGATGTCGCCAAGCGCTGGAGAAAACTAAGCGGATATGGCCAAGCGTCGGTGAAAAATGCCCCAAAAATCAGTGTTATCAGAACCGGACCGGACCGGACGATCCGACCGGAAAAAACTAGACCCGGTCAACTGTTCAATCTGATTCATTTGATGGACCGTTTATGCTAGTAAACCGGTCAAATACGGTTCAACCGACTGGTTTTAACAAAAACCACTAAACCGTTCAAGTTAAAAAACCCAAGTCTTTTGTAGGATTGGATTTCTTCCTTCTTTTCTCACGCTCTTTCCATATCTCTCGTGATTTTAGTTCTTGCCATTTTCTGCACCGGTGAAAATGAAAATCAGGCAAAATCTACCTATTAAGGGATAGAATGACGAAATTACAGGAACTTCTCTTTAATGAGTTCACTGTCTCTTGGTCTCTTTGTGGATCCCACCCCCCGTCCCCCCTGTCTTTGCTATATATCAAAGAGATTTCTGCTTCATCAGACTAGGAATGGTGGGAACGATTACTGCCTGGATCACCTGAGCTCAGTTGATTGATAAGAAGATGCAAGTAGTTTCTATGAAGTATGGTTGTTAATAGTTTGAAATTGGCACTTTTATGATATTATTGGAACTCACCTGTATCGAATTAATTAGTATGCTCGAAATTTCATAGATATCCAATAAGAAATATTATTATTTTTATATATAGTTCTAATATCTTATAAATAAATACAAGTATTTCAAAACTGACAGTTAAACCGGTTGACCCATCGGTCCGACCAGTGAACGATTGACACGAAGCTTAACCGGGTCAATGTCCGGTTCGGTTCTGATAACATTGCCAAAAACAGTCCAACCTCAAGCGCAAGCAGCTAACGTTGGGCAAAAATGGCCCGAAATAGTTCAGTTGGGGAAAACTATGCGGCTACGGCCAAACGTTGGTGAAAAATGGCCCGAAAATAGTCCTACAGCAAGCGCAAGCGGCTAACGTTGGGCAAAAATGACCCAAAAACAATTTAGCTAGGGAAAACTAAGTGGATGAGGCTAAGCGTTGGGGAAAACTATGCGAATACGGCCAGGCATCGGTGAATAATGGCCCGAAAACAGTCCAGCGAAAAGCGCAAGCGGCTAACGTTGGGCAAAAGTGACCCGAAAACAGTTCAGCTCAGAAAAATTAACCGGATGCTGCTAAGCGTTGGGGAAAACTAAGTGGATATGGCCAAGCGTCGGTGAAAAATGGCCAAAAAATAGTCCAACGGCAAACCTTGGGGAAAACTAAGCGGATGCAGCCAAGCGTTGGGCACAACTAAGCGGATACCCCCAAGCGTCGGTACAAAATTCCCCAAAAATAGTCCAGCAGCAATAGCAAGCAGGTAACGTTGCGCAAAAGTGATCCGAAAACAGTTTAGCTAGGGAAAAATAAGCGGATGCAGCCAAACGTTTGGGAAAACTAAGCGGATACAGCCAAACAACATGAAAAATGGCCCCAAATGTGGCAAGCACAAGCAACTAACGTTGCGCAAAAGTGATCCGGAAATAGTTCAGCTGGGGAAAAACTAAGCGGATGCGACCAAGTGTTGGGGAAAACTATGCGGATACGGCCAAGCGTCGGTGAAAAATGGCCCGAAAACAGTCCAGCGACAAGCGCAAGTGGCTAATGTTGGGCAAAAGTCATTTGAAAACAGTTCAGCTCGAAAAAATTAAGTGGATGCAGCTAAGCGTTGGGGAAAACTAAGTAGATATGGGCAAGCGTCCGTGAAAAATGACCCAAAAATGTCCAGTGGCAAGCGGAAGCTGCAAACGTTGGGGAAAACTAAGCGGATGCGGCTAAGCGTTGGGAAAAACTAAGCAGATACCGCCAAGCGTCTGTGAGAATTGCCCCAAAAATAGTCCAGTAGCAAGCGCAAGCTGGGGAAAACTAAGCGAATGTGGCCAAGCGTTGGGGAAAACTACGCGGATACGGCCAAGCATCGATGAAAAATGGCCCCAAATGTAGCAAGCGCTAGCGACTAACGTTGCGCAAAAGTGATCCGGAAATAGTTTAGCTGGGGAAAACTAAGCGAATGCGGCCAAGCGTTGGGGAAAACTATGCGGATACGACCCGGCGTTGGTGAAAAATGGCCCGTAAACAGTCCAGCGACAAGCGCAAGCGGCTAACGTTGGGGAAAGTGATCCGAAAACAGTTCAGCTCGGAAAAATTAAGCGGATGCGGCTAAGCGTTGGGGAAAACTAAGTAGATATGGGCAAGCGTCCGTGAAAAATGACCCAAAAACAGTCCAGCGACATGCGAAGCGGCAAACGTTGGGGAAAACTAAGCGGATGCGGCTAAGCGTTGGGAAAAACTAAGCAGATACCGCCAAGCATCGGTGAAAATTGCCCCAAAAACAGTCCAGCAGCAAGCGCAAGCGAGGGAAAACTAAGCGGATGTGGCCAATCGTTGGGGAAAACTGAGCGGATACGACCAACCGTCGGTGAAAAATGACCCGGAAATAGTCCAGCGGCAAGCGCAAGCGTCTAACGTTGGACAAAAGTTACCCGAAAACAATTCAGCTAGGGAAAACTAAGCGGATACGGCCAAGCATCGGTGAAAAATGGCCCGTAAACAGTCCAGCTACATGCGCAAGTGGCTAACTTTCGGCAAAAATTACTCGAAAATAGGTTAGTTGGGAAAAAATAAGACAATACGGTAAAGCATTGGGGAAAACTAAGCGAATACGATCAAGCGTAGGTGAAAAATGGCTCGTAAATAGTCCAGCGGCAACCGCAAGTGGCTAACGTTTGGCAAAAGTGACCCGAAAACAGTTCAGCTGAGGAAAACTAAGCGGATGCGGCCAAGCGTTGGAGAAAACTAAGCGGATACTGCTAAGCGTCGGTGAAAAATGGATCGAAAACTGTCTAGCGGTGAGCGGAAGCAACAAACGTTGGCAAAAGTGATCCAAAAACAGTTCAGCTGGGGAAAACTAAGCGAATGCAGCTAAGCGTTGTGGAAAACTTAGTGGATAGGGCCAAGCGTCGGTGAAAAATGACCCAAAAATAGTCCAGCAGCAAGCGGAAGTGGCAAACGTTGGGGAATACTAACCGGATGTGACTAAGCGTTGGGGAAAACTAGGCGGATACTGTTAGTTTGTAATAATCTAGAAGTCAATAATACGATAATTTATCATAAAGCTTTGTTCATGAATTGGATGATTAATATCATTTTGTTGCCTTGAGTATTATGGCATTGATGGATCATTTCGAGTTCATGACTGAAATTGTGAAACTCCATAATATAGATGATATATACTCTTAATCTTGAAAGGTCACTGACCAAGGTAATTAGCAGGAACACTAATTACCGCTATAAGGTTAGTATGTGGATTAAAAGATGGTTAAGTTTTACAAACCACCTCACACGAGATGTCATTTTAATCACATAGATACATGTTCTAGGAACATGGTATTTGACAGACCCCGAATGAAACATTAAATAGAATTGTGTTCGTGTCATATATGTTTTCATTCAGTGTCACGTTCTACAGTATGAGGTATTTATCGTTCCCACTGAGAAATATATATGTGTGATTGTTATCCACCGATGTCCGTAAAAAGCAGTCATAACGGTAGCATTCCCATATATATAGCTTAGCTGAGGAAGTGATAGTCTACCAAGAATACTATTTGTCTCTCGTATTTTATACGAGCTATAGCATCACTGGGCCCTTTGATAGAGTAAGATTATCAGCGCGCGGTATGATTACAAGAGTAATCATATTTGATAATCTGCTCAAGATCAAGAAAAGATTAAGTTTACAAGGATGACACACATCTACCTTCAAACTAATCTGATAGCTATGAGACAGAAGAACAGACACAAGTAAATTGTTTACTGGATCGTGATATTGTACTGTACAGCATCACCTGTGTAATTGGATGGTCATGATGTGTTGCTAGCCGCCACCCGTGATTATAGAAGTTAAAACAGTTTTAACTCTATTTACCAACATAACACAGATCCTATTGGGTCACACCATATATGAGTTAATCGGAGAATCTTATTGTGATTGATTATAAATTAGTTATGATCAATAGTAAGATGGTTATAATTAATTATACATGTTATAATTAAATTATAAATGTTATGTAAAAATAACAAGCAAAAACATTAGTTAATTTATAAACGTGCGTGACACGTTGTATCAAAGTTAACCGGTTAATTTATAAATGTGCAGGACACGTTGTATAAATTACCGAAACAACAACCGCAAGGAAAATATAGATAACTGTTCAGAATAATTATACGAACATTATTTGTGTTCGGGCCGAGGGCATTCGGGTCTTTTCAGATTCGTGCTTATCCGCATAACGTGTCATCGATCCTATCCAGATGACACGTCATCGATCTTATCCACATGTCATCCTTATCCATTTAATGGCTTATCTTGTAAATAGGCATATGTTGAGGGGTATTTCGGTCTTTTGCGAACCTCCTCAAAAGCCTATAAATAAAGGGGTGCATGTACAGAGAAAAACCACTAATTCACTTGTATCGTTTCGTGCAGAATCGAATCGGTATTTTCTCTCTTTCTCGGTTTCTCTCCCAAATGGTGTTTCGGTTGAGAAAAGAAAGTTATACGTAGTTGACGTATAATCTTGCGGGTTGTTGTGGAGTATATTTACGGGGTCGATGAATAGTGTTTTACAGAATTCCGCGATATTTCAGTTTTTCTCATTGATGAAACTGAGTAATCGAAAATTCGTGTTTACGGGTTTTCGTCTTTTCCCTATGAATAGTGTTTTTACAGAATTCCGCGGTTTACAGTATTTCTGGCAGAAGAAATAAACCGATCTCTGGTTAGTCCTGGTGGATAACCGATAGAGGCATCAGACGTCTGATGCTCCGAGACAAGTCGATTCCTTCCGTGATGTAGCTCTACACGCTCGGTCTGCATTTCAACTGTGATTTGGAAACAAGGTATAAATATGTTATATTAATCTATTTAATTGGTAAGTAGATTAAAGTTTTAGAAATCAATCATGGACTAGATCTATAAAATGATTAAATTGGGTTTTGATGCCAAAGGAATACTGAAGGTGGACCGCCTTGGAAAGTTTCCTGACATACCCCGTTTAATCCTAAGCTTAAGTTGGCCGTAGAAATTTTTGTTCTACGGTCATTCCGCACCTTAAGCCTAAACGGATTTTGGTTACCGCGAAACCCCAAAAGTGGTATCCGAAAACCCAACAGATACGGCCAAGCGTCCATGAAAAATGCCCTAAAAACAGTACAGCAGCAAGCGCAAGCTGGGGAAAACTAAGCGGATTCGGCCTAGCATTGGGGAAAACTAAGCGGATACGGCCAAGCGTCGGTGAAAAATGGCCCAAAAAGAGTCCAGCGGCAAGCGCAAGCATCTAACATTGGGAAAAAGTTACCCGAAAACAGTTCAGCTGGGGAAAACTAAGCGGATACGGCCAAGCATTTGTGAAAACTAAGCGAGTACGGCCAGGCGTCGGTGAAAAATGGCCCGTAAACATTCCAGCGGCAAGCGCAAGTGTCTAACGTTGGGCAAAAGTGACTCGAAAACAGTTCAGCTGGGAAAAAGTAAGTGGATGCGGGCAAGTGTTGGGGAAAACTAAGAAAATACGACTAAGCATCGATGAAAAATGGCCCGTAAACAGTCTAGCGGCAAGCGCAAGTGCCTAACGTTGGGCAAAAGTGAAAACAGTTCAGCTGGTAAAAGTATGCGGATGCGGCCGAGTTTTGGGGAAAACTAAGCGAATACGGCCAAGCGTTGGTGAAAAGTGGCCCATAAACAGTCAAGCGGCATGCGGAAGCAGCAAACGTTGGCAAAAGAGACCCAAAAATAGTTCAGCTGGGAAAAGCTAAGGGTATGCGGACAAGCGTTGGGGAAAACTAAGCAGATACGGTCATGCATCGGAGAAAAATAGCCCCAAAATAGTACAGCGACAGGCGCAAGCGGCTAATATTGGGCAAAAGATACCCGAAAACAGTTCAGTTGGGGAAAACTAGGCGGATGCGGCCAAGCATTGGGGAAAGCTAAGCAGATACGGCCAAGCGTCAATGAAAAATGGCCCGTAAACAGTTTAGCGGCAAGGGCAAGTGGCTAATGTTGGGCACAAGTGACCCAAAAATAGTTTAGCTGGGGAAAACTAAGTGGATGCGGCCAAGCGTCGGTGAAAAATGGCCCGAAAACTGTCCAGGGCAAGCGGAAGCAACAAACGTTGGCAAAAGTGACATGAAAATAGTTCAACTGGGGAAAACTAAGTGGATACGACTAAGCATTGGGGAAAACATAGCGGATACGGCCAAGCGTCGATGAAAAATGCCCGAAAAAAATGTCCAGCGGTAAGCGCAAGCGGCTAAAGTTGGGCAAAAGTAACACGCAAAACAATTCAGCTAGGGAACACTAACCGGATACGGCCAAGCATTGGTGAAATATGGGCCGAAAATAGTCCAGCGGCAAGCGCAAGCGTCTAACGTTGGGCAGAAGCGAACCGAAAACGGTTCAGCTGGGGAAAACTAACCGGATGTGGCCAAGCGTTGGGGAAAACTAAGCGGATACGTCCAAGCGTCGGTGGAAAATGGCCTGTAACAGTCCAGCAGCAAGCGCCAGCGGCTAACGTTGGGCAAAAGTGACCCAAAAACAGTTCAGCTGGGAAAAACTAAGCAGATGCGGCCAAGCGTTGGGGAAAACTAAGCGGATACGAAAAAGCATCGGTGAAAAATGGCCCGTAAATAGTCCAGCAGCAAGGGCAAGTGGCTAACGTTGGGGAAAAGTGACCCAAAAACAGTTCAGCTTAGGAAAACTAAGCGGATGAGGCTAAGCGTTAGGGAAAACTAAGTGGATATGGCCAAGCGTCGGTCAAAAATGGCCCAAAAATATTCAAGCGGCAAGTGCAAGCGCCTAGCGTTGGGCAAAAGTGACCCAAAAACAGTTCAGCCGGGAAAAAGTAAGCGGATGCGGTTAAGTGTTGGGGAAAACTTAGCGGATACGGCCAAGTGTCGATGAAAAATGCCCCAAAAAATGTCCAGCAGTAAGCGCAAGCAGCAAACGTTGGGCAAAAGTAACCCAAAAATAGTTCAGCTGGGGAAAACTAAGTGGATGCGGTTAAGCGTTGGGGAAAACTAAGCGCAAGTGGCTACCATTGGGCAAAAGTGACCCGAAAACATTTCAGTTGGAAAAAAGTAAGCGAATGCGGCCAAGTGTCGGGGAAAACTAAGCGAATACGGCCAAGCGTTGGTCAAAAATGGCCTGAAAACAGTTAAGCAGCATGCGGAAGCAGCAAACGTTGGCAAAAGCGACCCGAAAACAATTCAGCTGGGGAAAACTAAGTGCATGAGGCTAAGCATTGGGGAAAACTAAGTGGATATGGCCAAGCGTCGGTGAAAAATGGCCCAAAAACAGTCAAGCGGCAAGCGCAAGCGGCTAAAGTTGAGGAAAAGTGACCCAAAAATAGTTCAGCTAGGAAAAAGTAAGCGGATGCGGCTAAGTGTTGGGGAAAACTTCACTGATACGGCCAAGCATCGATTAAAAATATCCATAAAAATGTCCAGCGGTAAGCGCAAGCGGCGAACGTTGGGCAAAAGTAACCCCAAAACAGTTCATCTGGGGAAAACTAAGTGGATGCGGCCAAGCGTTGGAAAAAATAAGTGTATACGGCCAATTGTTGGTGAAATATGCCCGAAAACAGTCCAGCGGCAAGCGCAAGCGTCTAACCTTGGGCAAAAGTGAACCGAAAACGATTCAGCTGGGGAAAACTAAGCGGATGGGGCCAAACATTGGAAAAAAACTAAGCAAATACGGCTAAGCATCGGTGAAAAATAGCCCGAAAACTGTTCAGCTCGGGAAAACTAAGTGGATGCGGCTAAGCATTGCGGAAAACTTAGCGTATATGGCCAAGCGTCGATGAAAAATGCCCCAAAAAATGTCCAGCGGTTAACGTTGGACAAAAGTAACCCAAAAACAGTAAAGCTGGGGAAAACGAAGCGGATGCGGCCAAACATTGGGGAAAGCTAAGCGAATACAGCCAAGCGTCAGTGAAAAACGGCCCGCAAACAGTCCAGCCGCAAGCGCAAGTGGCTAACGTTGGGCACAAGTGACCCGAAAATAGTTTAGCTGGGAAAACTAAGCGGATGCTGCCAAGCCTTGGAGAAAACTAAGCGGATACGGCTATGCATCGGTGAAAAATGGCCCGAAAACAGACCAGCGGCAAGCGCATGCAGCAAACGTTGGCAAAAGTGACGTGAAAACAATTCAGCTGGGAAAAACTAAGCGTATGTGGAAAAGCGTTGGGGAAAACTAAGTGGATACGGCCAAGCGTCGGTGAAAAATGGCCTGTAAATAGTCCAGCGGCAAGCGCAAGCAGATAACATTAGGCAAAAGTGACCCGAAAACAGTTCAGCTGGGAAAAAGTAAGCAGATGCGTCCAAGTGTTTGGGAAAACTAAGCGAATACGGCAAAGCGTTGGTGAAAAATGGCTCGAAAACAGTCAA
>JARJHM010001863.1:0-12869 GCA_033356055.1 Carex pumila
AGATGTATCGCTACATTTCTGGGTGGGGAATGAACGGAATCTCAGACCTGCAGTGCCTCACCGTAAGCATGACATCATCCTGTATTTATTATCAATTTGTCAGACTCAAATCGTGTAATTTTTTTAGTAACTTAACAGAATGTCTTTTTGTTTAAGTATAAAAATCACGTACCTCAAGAGATGCCAATGAGACGCGGTGCTTAACATGATGGGTCCATAGGAGAGGACTAAATGTGTCAGGATCATGGACACCATCTGGAAAATCGGCCTGAGACGATGGATCCGCTCCAGTCGGATCCTCAAAGCCCCTGCCAGTCGTATCGGCCTGAGACGACGAGCCCTCTCCAGTCGGATCCACCGAGGACGTGCCCTCTCCAGTCGGATCCACAGCATCTGCACCCGCTGCAGGCTCAGCTCGTACTCCCCACCGTCTAACTCTAGGCATACTACATTTACAAAAAAATATTAATCAAAACATACAATTTATATAAATTAAATAAACTTTACAAAAAAAAATGCATGTATAAATTTTTTTTAATAAGAATTGCATGTATCTAATCACAAAATAATTGCATGTAAATAAATTGCGTGTACATGATGTTCATGCATATACAATTAATTTTGTTGCATGCATATGCATTTGCATGTATATACAATTAATTTACACTTTGCATGTAAGTAAATTGCATGCATGTGCATTTTTTTCTTACAAAAATTAATTTTGTTGAAATTAAATAAACTTTACAAAAAAAAACGCATGTATAAATTTTTTTTAATAAGAATTGCATGTATCTAATCACAAAATAATTGCATGTAAATAAATTGCGTGTACATGATGTTCATGCATATACAATTAATTTTGTTGCATGCATATGCATTTGCATGTATATACAATTAATTTACACTTTGCATGTAAGTAAATTGCATGCATGTGCATTTTTTTCTTACAAAAATTAATTTTGTTGAAATTAAATAAACTTTACAAAAAAAATACGCATGTATAAATTTTTTTTAATAAGAATTGCATGTATCTAATCACAAAATAATTGCATGTAAACAAATTGCGTGTACATGATGTTCATGCATATACAATTAATTTTGTTGCATGCATATGCATTTGCATGTATATACAATTAATTTACACTTTGCATGTAAGTAAATTGCATGCATATGCATTTTTTTTTTACAAAAATTAATTTTGTTGAAATTAAATAAACTTTACAAAAAAAAATGGATATACAATTCTGGATTTATTTTTTAGGTGTATATGCAATATGTTTACAAAATTATTTTTGGATGTATATGCATTTTTTTTTTTGTAAACAAATGAACTTTTACAAAAAATTTTTTTTTTTAAATATTTGCAGACCTAAATTTTAAAATTAAAAAAAATGAGATATACATACAAATTACTTACAATAAAAAAAATATATATCATTTTTAAACAAATATTGATATACTTCAAAATAATTAGTTTTACTTCAAATCTTTTGTATTCATATATACATATTTTTTATGAACTATCACAAAAATAATTTTCAAAAAATAAATATGCATATTTTTAAATCATAAACCCTAAACCCTAAATTGTTAAACAGTTCAACTATTTCAACCATAAATTCTAATCCTAAATTGAACCGTAAACCCTAAATTTTTAAGTAATTCACAATTCACAACCATAAACCGTAAATTTAACTATAAACCCTAAATTTATAAGTAATTCACAAACATAAACCGTAAATTTAACTATAAACCCTAAATTTTAAGAATATTCACAATTCACAACTTGAAACCCTAAATTGAACCATATGATACTCAAGCAATTTTACCATAAATCATAATCCTAAATTCGAGCAATTGAACCAATTCAAGCAATTCAAGCAATCAAGCAATTCAACCATCTAATTCAACCATCCAACTCACTTTTCGATTGCCACAATTCAAGCATCCAATCGAACCAATTCGACCAATTCAATCAATTCAACTAATTACTCACATTTAACCCTAAACATCGAATCTAACCAAACCGAATCACATTACACCATTTAATCACATTTAACCCAAACCCTAAACCCTAATCAAATAAAAAAAAGAGAACTCACTTTTCGATTGCCACAATTCAAGCATCCAATCGAACCAATTCGATCAATTCAACTAATTGCTCACATTTAACCCTAAACATCGAATCTAACCAAACCGAATCACATTACACCATTTAATCACATTTAACACAAACCCTAAACCTTAAGCGAATAAAAAAAAAAAGAACTCACTTGTTCGATTGAGAGAGAAGCGAATCGAGGCGAGGCAGTGACGAGCGTGGTGCGAGGCAGCGAGGGAGCAAGATCCAGCAGTTTCTTCTTTTTTTCACTTTTTTCTGTTTTTTTACGATTTGGATGAAGGCAGAGAGGGGAAGAAGCTACTGGCTCACGGGTTATAACTGTTGGGTTTTGACGGTTCAAACCCATTGATTAAGTATGTTGGGGTTTTGACGGTTCAAACCCATTTATTTGCTTAAGGTGCGGAAAGAGTAAATCAAAATTTTTACATCTAACTTAAGCTACAGATTAAATGAGGTATGTCAGGAAACTTTCCAAGGCGGTCCACCTTCAGTATTCCTTCGGCATCAAAACCTCATTTAATTATTTTACAGATCTACTCCATAATTGATTTCTAAAACTTTAATCTACTTACCAATTAAATAGATTAATATAACAATTTATACCTTATTTCCAAATCACAGTTGGAATGCAGATAAGCGAGAAGAGCTACACCAGGGAAGGAATCGACTCGGAGTATCACACGTGTGATACCTCTATTAGTTATCCACCAGGACTAACCAGAGAGCGGTTTATTTCTTTTGCCAGAAATACTATAAACCGCGGTATTCTGCAAAAACACTATTCACCGAAAAATTCGTTTCAATCAGATTTGCTAATTAAACCAAATCTGAAATACCGCGAAAATTCGGTAAAACACTATTCACCGAAAAATTCGTTTCAATCAGATTTGCTAATTAAACCAAATCTGAAATACCGCAAAAATTCGGTAAAACACTATTCACCAATCGAAAAACCGTAAATAGAGAAAGAGAGAAATCCAATTAACGAAGTAATCAGATTAACACGTGAATTAGTGGTTTTTCTCTTTCACCTATGCCCCTCTATTTATAGGCAAATGAGGAGGTTCGCCAAAAGACCGAAATACCCCCGTACTTGACAAAATTACATTTTTGCCATTTTGGATGTGGCATGCAAATTTGATTTTGCAACTTCATATTGGTTAGATTAGTTTAATGGATTCTAAACCCATTAACCCAAACCCACTATGAATAGTAAATATCCAAATCAAATATGTATAATTGTCATGTACAATTATATTCGTTTACGGTTTTCGTTTGGTAATTTTTATACAACATGTCAAACATGTTTATAAACAAACCTGTGTTTCTGTTTGTCATTCTAAATGACGTACAATTAATTTAATTAATTATACCAAGTATAACTAATTATAATCATTAGTTTTTGCTTTGTCATTTTTAACATGACAAATATAATTTAATTATAACACGTATAATTAATTATAACCATCTTAATATTGATCATAACCAATTTATAATCAATCACAATAAGATTCTCCGATTAACTCCTATATGGTGTGACCCAATAGGATCTGTGTTATGTTGGTAAACAGAGTTAAAACTGTTTTAACTTCTGTAATCATGAGCGGCATCTGGCAACACATCATGACCATCCAATTACACAGATGATACAATATCACGATCCAGTAAACAATTTATTTGTGTCAGTTCTTCTGTCTCATAGCTATCAGATTAGTTTCAAGGTAGATGTGTGTCATCCTTGTAAACTTAATCTTTTCTTGATCTTGAGAAAATTATCAAATATGATTACTCTTGTAATCATACCGCGCGCTGATAATCTTACTCTACCAAGGGGCCCAGTAATGCTATAGCTCGTATAGAGATACGAGGGACAAATAGTATTCTTGGCAGACTATCACTTCCTCAGCTAAGCTATACATATCGAAATGCTACCGTTATGACTGCTTTTTACGGACAGCGTTAGATAACACTCACTCATATATATTTCTTAGTGGGAACGATAAATACCTCATACTGTAGAACTTTGACACTGAATGAAAACATTAATGACACGAACACAATTCTATTCAATGTTTCATTCGGGGTCTGTCAAATACCATGTTCCTAGAACATGTATCTATGTGATTAAAATGACATCTCGTGTCAGGTGGTTTGTAAAACTTAACCATCTTTTAATCCACATACCAACCTTATAGCGGTAATTAGTGTTCCTGCTAATTACCTTGGTCAGTGACCTTTTAAGAGTATATATCATCTATATTATGGAGTTTCACAATTTCAGTCATGAACTCGAAATGATCCACAAATGCAATAATACTCAAGGCAACAAAATGATATATAAATAAACATTCAATTCATGAACAAAGCTTTATGATTAATTTATCATATTATTGACTTCTAGATTATTATAAACTAACAATAACATGGGTAGTGGGGCGCCTCAGGCTGGGGCGCTTCACTCAGCGTTTGGGCCGCCTCAACACCTGGCGCCTCAGTTGTGGTATGGGCCACCCCAGGGGCTGGCGCTCCATGAGGAATTTTGGGCCGCCCCAGGTCCAGGTGGTCAGGGCAGATTTGATAAAAAATTGGGGGCAGGGGCATTTGTAAAATTTTCTTTTTTTTTAGGGATATTAATAAAAATGCCCGCATTTATTTATACAAGATCTAAAAATGATTATTTTGATGTAATATTTACCCATATCAAACTTTTGATGTAATATTTACCCATATCTAAAAAGGAAGTCAAATATTCAAAATTTGAAGATCATTTTGATGTATTTATTTTTCTGTACAACTTGGCAGCCTCTTTCTAGTTTTTAAAAAAAATCACATTTATTTTTGAAGTAGGGTCATAAAAATTTAAAAATCAATTTTGATCTAGTAATTTAAAGATAATATAAGGTGATAGGTTCTAAATTTGAATGAATATTTTTTCATGAACATTAAATTTTTAAAAATTAGATCTTTAATCTTTCTCTTTAAAAAAATAGGGCCATAGAAGGAATAAGTGCTCTTAAGTGACTCACCGTTGTTAAAAAAAGAAGAACAGAAAAACATGCATTAACGCCTGGTGAACTAAAATTTTGAAACTTCATAACTTCAAAATGCTGTATGAGCACTTGGCAGCATAGTGACAAGATATTCGAATTATATCTGTTTAATATTTTTTTGGGGTGATGCCGAATTAAACACTGAATGATTCGGTAGACCGAACTTTAACCGAATTAAACCCAAATAATTTCCGAATTTTACGAATTATTCATGAATTTTTCCTGAATTTTTCCAAGAACAATTGTTTTTGCTCCCTTGTAGGACTGAGATTTTTGATCCAGATAATTACGAATCATTCTCAAATTATATCCGAATTATATCCAAATCACGAATTTTTGATCTCGCCAAACCGAACCCAAATAATTTATCTGTCACTATACTTGGCAGCATAATCCGAATTTTTTATTAATATCCAAATTTAATATAAAATTTCAAAAAATATCCGCATTGGCGGGTTTTTTCGAAAAGTACACATTCCGTAAATTTTTTTTCCGGAACTAAGCCCTACATCCGGAGAAAATTTATCCGGAAACTCGGTGAAACCGGAAATTTTTTTTCCGAAAACTCGGTGAAACCGGAAATTTTTTTTCCGGAAATGTCCCAAAACCGGAAATTTTTTTTCCGGACTCGGAGGTGTTGCTATAAGCTCCGCCCAGCGAAGAAAAAGATCAAACCAAGCCGTCTCTTTCACAGCACTATTGAAGGTAATTTTTTTTATTTAAATATTGAAATTTAGATAGTTTAGAATAATGTCCAAAAAAATTAGAAATTGTGTAGAATAATGTAGGAAATACCAAATAGTCTAGAATAATTTAGAAAATACCAAAATAGTTTAGAATAATTTAAAAAATACCGAAATAGTCTAGAATTGTTTAGAAATTACCAAAATGGTGTAGAACAATTTAAAAAATACCAAAATAGTCTAGAATAATTTAGGAAATACCAAAATAGTCTAGAATAATTTAGAAAATACCAAAATTGTTTAGAATAATTTAGAAAATACCGAAATAGTCTAGAATTGTTTAGAAATTACCAAAATAGTGTAGAATAATTTAGAAAATACCAAAATAGTCTAAAATAATTTAGGAAATACCAAAATTATTTAGAATAATTTAGAAAATACCGAAATAGTTTAGAATTATTTAGAAATTACTGAAATGGTGTAGAAAATTGTTCGATTAATTTAAATTTTTTTTATGAATCTGGTTTCCTTTCGGAGCTCTGATTGTCCGATCGATCGGATCTGCGATTCAGGTTTTTATATTTGTATTTTTTAATTTTAATTTAAAATATAATTAATTAGTTCATTTTAATGGTTTAGAATATTTTTTTTGTTTATTTAAATATTGAAATTTAGATAGTTTAGAATAATGTCCAAAAAAATTAGAAATTTAGAAAATTGTGTAGAATAATGTAGAAAATACCGAATAGTTTAGTATAATTTAGAAAATACCAAAATGGTTTAGAATAATTTAGAAAATACCGAAATAGTCTAGAATTGTTTAGAAATTACCAAAATGGTGTAGAACAATTTAAAAAATACCAAATAGTCTAGAATAATTTGGAAAATACCAAAATTGTTTAGAATAATGTAGAAAATACCGAAATAGTCTAGAATTGTTTAGAAATTACCGAAATGCTGTAGAAAATTATCTTAGTAATATAGAAAATTGTTCGATTAATTTAATTTTTTTTAGGAATCTAGTTTCCTTTCGGAGCACTGATTGTCTGATTGATCGGATCTGCAATTCAGGTTTTTATATTTGTATTTTTTTAATTTTAATTTAAAATATAATTAATTAGTTCATTTTAATTTAGAAAATACCAAATGGTGTAGAATAATTAAAAAAAAAATACCAAAATAGTATAGAATAATTTAGAAAATACCAAATGGTTTATAATAATTTGAAAAAATTTAAGGTGATGTACAATATTGTTCGAATTTTGTAGTATGGCAGATCTAGTACTTAAGCATAGATTTAGCCCCCTGTTGTGGATAGTTCACGGTAATCACAGGATATCTGAAGCGTCTAAGGAGGTAAACATTTACTTATTTCGTTTTTCATAACTCTGTAAGTAATAAAAAAAATATTGTAATTAATTTTGTTCTTATTTTAGAGTAAAGAGATTTTAACCGTGAGACATTATCGGCACAAATGCGAGTATAATGAGAGGTATGCACCATTTTTAATTTGAATGGGCTTATATCAGCTCGCGACATTGCCCGATATCGCCCTCGATGCGGCCCTCATTCATGGACTTGTCGAGCGGTGGCTTCCGGAGACGCACACTTTTCATCTTCCATTCGGAGAAATGACAGGTATTAACTAATTTAAATATTTTTTTTTGATTCCTTACTGACAAGTCAAATATATTACAGTTACTCTGGAGGATGTGAGTTGTATCTGGGGTTTGCCTATTACGGGGGAGCCGGTAACGGGATTTACAAACTCGGCAAGTTTTCATGGCCGACTGTATGACTTGCTGGGCGTGAAAGATAATGAAGTGAAGGGGAAATGATACGAACGACATGCTTATCGCCAAAAAAGCTGTCCGTGAGCGCTTTAAAAAATTACCAACAGATGCGAACGACCAACAATTGAAGTGGTTAGTATTTTTTTATTTACAACCCTATTCGTATTTGATATTTTGAATAATGTACTCACATTTGAAAATTGATAGTTCTCAGCACATACAAAATAAAATAGTTCTGAACACATAAAAATAAAATAATTCTCAACACATACAAATGCTTCACAAAATAACGTACTTAACAATGCTAGCCAGACTTTTTTATCTCCCCTAGACGACGTGCTAGCCAGGCTTTTTTATCTACAAAATCATCATCAGATATTTCAACTCGCATATATTCTTTTATCTGCATACATCTCGGACAGTCATTTTTATCTCTTCCAGTGATTTGGCATTTGTTTTTATTTTCTTCGGTCTTTTCTCGGTTGTTACTGTCCATCTTGATCGTCTACAATTTCATAATCAGCAACATTAGAATCAAGTAGTTCTTAACACATAGAAATAAAAAAAACACACAAGTTAATTTCTACGACGCAGACTGAAATGTTGTCCGAGGGTGCGCCAAACGGTTGTACTTGTCCTTGTTGGTTGCTCTGCTACTGCTTGCGCCTGTCTTGCTGCCTCCTCTACATGTAGTGTAGGGCATGCATTAGATTGTGAATTTAGTTAAAAAATCAACAACAGTTGGTTGATCAGTTATACCTGCAGCATTTCTATCAATTGTCTCACGATGAGCCTGGTGTCCGAGTCTCCGACCATGCATTCTGTCCATTTCCATCGGTATGCGGTCGTGTCGTCTCCTTCCTTTTTTGATCAGTCTCGACTCAGGTTTAATTTTCGGGCCCTCATACGCAGGCCATTCACATTGGTTGCCTTTCGGTTCCCAATGTCCACTCCATATTTGTGCCACTATTGACATACGGTACAATGGGTTGATGTATAAATTTTCATTATATCTCATTTCACGGACAACGGCCATAAAATGAGAACAAGGTATGCCGGTCAATTGAGACTTCTGACATTCACATTCAACCTTGTTGTTGTCCGTAACAACAACCCTATACCCGAAATCCCTACGAGTATACTCAAGTCTCGGTTGATTACGCCTTGCTGGTATTTTTTCACCCTTAACCATGACCTCAAAAAGACCATGTCTTCCACGGTAAGGAATCACAGTCATGTTCCTTCCTTTTTCAATTCACTTTTGCAATAACTTAGTTACCCTGTCGGACCACACCTGACCATGCTGACATGACATTTGAGCTTTGTTACATCGTTAAAAAAACCACTTATTCAACTTATAGAACATGTCCTCCACGACCGCTGCAACCGGTAATCGCCGACTAATTTTGAACACGGCATTCAGTGACTCTGACCCATTTGTTGTCATTATCCCCCATCGGTGGCCTCCGTCCAAAGCTTTATATAACTTCTCTAGACATGGAAGCTCGTCTTCATCGTTAGGGTTCCTCTTACCCACCTTGTTAAGGTAGTCGATAGCCTTCAGACAACCAATTTCAAAGTCTTGTAACATCTCTTGCTACCTCCTAGGTTTGCATTTGTTCACTCCAGCTATGAACCTGTCGCTAACCTCTCTCTTATGGCCTACGTGCTTGTAGAGATTTTCGGCGACATGTTGGGAGCAATACTGATGCACACATTGATCGGTAGACTTATCCCATCCGAGATTTGGATCCTGAAACACGGCTTTAATTCCCAAATGTCTATCTGATATGACACAGAAGAATCGATTATCTCCAATTACTTCCAACCTTAACCATCTCATAAAAAAACCCCAGTTGTCAGCGCTTTCTTTCTCCACAATTGCAAAAGCCACTGAAAGCAATTGGTTTTCAGCATCGTACATACATGCCATTAGCAGCCTACCTTGGTACCGTCCCGACATGAAACATGCATCGATACTAATCACTGGTCTGAGGAACGCTATCGCTGCAATACACGCTCCAAATGCCCATGCCGCTCTGTAGAAGTACCTATCAGTTTCTTTCTCAATCGGGGTCGACATCACACAATACTTAGTTCCTGGATTGTTTCTCTTGATGGCTTCCAATAGTGGAATAAGCAAGTTGTACGAGTTCTCCCAACTCCCAAATAGATTTGCAATAGCAAGCTCACGGCCTCTCCATAATTTGTTGTACTTGGGGGTTACCTTCTCATATTTCATCATGACGATATCTCGAATATGATTTATAGAAGAGCACACGTCCCTTCTAATGGTTTTATCAATCGCAAGGGCAACCATCTCTGCTGTCAGCTGACAATGATCAGTACGTGTTGCCGATACTGTGCACGTATAGGAAAGTGCTTGTTTGGTAATAATCCAAGATTCTGAAAGACTGTTCTGCTTTGCGGACACCTTAAATTTACAAAAAGCATCTCTGCACCCCACCTCGTAACGTCTAGGTTCGCTCCTAAGAACCCTGCACTCACAATAATTTTCAAGATGAAACTCATTGATTGCTATCTTTAGAGCCGTTTTCGACTCATAAAATACACCTTTAGCCAATGGATTATCAAATGTTTTTTTTGACCTGCCGAAAAAATCGACATCCGCAGGCCGAAAACTGGATATGTCATTGAAACTGTCAACCAGATGTGTCATATTTTCCCGACCAGTAATCGGGTACTGTAATTGACGGGATTGTATTTGACGGGATTGTGGTTGTGACTGGTTGGGCTGTCTGATATCATCATCAGAACCTGACGACTCACCGGAGAGCATCTCATCTCCACTCGCCAAACTATCAGAATCAATTGCATCCACAGGTACATGAGAATAATCATGTACATGTCTGCGGACCGCATTGGGACTGGGTCGGGATCTTATTGGTATATCAACAGAGTGCCGACCAGTATTAGGTCGGGATCTAACTGGTATTGGGTCTTCATCGACATGATTATGACTACTACTAGATCGGAATATAACTGGTTCATTCACAGAGTTGCTACCGATACTGGATCGGGGTCTCATTCTTACATCCACAGAGTACCGACCGGTGCTAGGTCGGGATCTAACTAATATTGGGTCGGGTTCCACAGGAATCCGACTGGTACTGGGTCGGGATTGAGGTTCAGGTATATGACTGGTATAGATCGGTTCCAATTCTACATATAACTCCAGAACCGGTAACCTTTGTGAAAAAGACAACACAATTCCTACAATCATTTCGAATGATTGTTGGTTCATTACCGGTACTAATTGGTAGTCATGTTGGCCATCAGTGGACATGTTAAATCTGGCCTGGATTTTCAGATTTGCATTGCTAGAATTGTACCCAACTAATTTATAAATCTCATTCAGAAGATAATCAAAACTGTGGTCCACGGTTAGCGGTAATGAGTATTTAGCTCGGGTACTGTAATAGACCCGTCATCATTATATTGGATTTCCCCTCCAATATACATTTTCACACAAATAGTTGTCATTTCTAATTTCGATTGGTCTGGCAATTTCAAAAATAACAACATATAAGTAATTAAAATTTGTGTTGCCATTAGTAAAAATATTCTACATAATTTTCAATAATTATTCTACACTATTTTGGAATTTAAAGAAAATAAAATTACCTCAATCGAAAACCGATCGATCTGATTGTTAGAGCTCCGTAAGGAATCCGAAAAGCAAAAAGTTCCTAAAACAATTCTAAATCATTTCAGAATTAATCAAAATTATTTCAGAATTAAAAAATTATTCTAGAATTAATAAAACTTTTAAAATTATTCTGCAGCATTTTTTTTTTCAATTAATATGACAATATTCAGAATTAAATAATTTCACATTAAATAGTTACATATTTAAATAATTACAAATTAAATAATTTCACATTAAATAGTTACATATTTAAATAATTACAAATTAAATACTTCTAAATTTAAATTATAAATCAAATAAATTAAATTACAAACAAATGAAATTAAAATTATAAATAAATAAAATCAAAATTATAAATAAATAAAGAAAATTAAAATTATAAATAAATAAAGAAAATTAAAATTATAAATAAATAAGAAAATTAAAATTATAAATTACAATTAAATAAGATTAAAATTATAAATTACAAATAAATAAAATTAAAATTATAAATTACAAATAAATAAAATTTAAAATTATATATTAATTAAATTTAAAATATAAATGAATGAAATTAAATTGTAAATTAATTAAATTAAATTATAAATTAAAACTTACTGTGAGAGAGTGCATCTGGTGAAAGCAACGACACTCTGCGGTTTTATAAACGAATTCAATAGAATTCCGAAAAAAATATTCCGGAAATAGAGAATTACCGAAATTTTTTTTTCCGAAAATGGCCTAAAACCAGAAAAAAAATTTCCGAAAGTTCTCTGTTTCCAGAATAGTTTTTTCCGGTTTTAGATGCCATTTTCAAAATTTTTTTTCCGGAAAGAGTACATTTCGAAAAAATCCGACAATCCGGATATATTTTGAAATTTTCTATTAAATTTTGGATATTAATAAAAAATTCGGCATATATGGTTCATGGACAGAATGGTGCAAAATTTGAGATAAGATGCATGTATCAATTCGGCGCGTCAGGTGTCGCGCTGTCAACCTTCTGGACCACAGAGGATTTGTAATCTTCAACTCGTTGTATCAATTCCAATTGGACCTTTATAGATTTGATAACGAGTTGCCTTTTTGTAATAAACTATTTCATTGGTGCATTCAATTCTGACAGGACAATATGGTTTCATGCTACAAGTTGTTTTGAGAACTCTTTGTTACTTGTATCATCCTTGATTACTTTCGCGGCCCGGTTCCTTGTATAAATAATTTTTTTAAAATTTTTGTTACAGCTGTAAAAAAGGAGAAAGAAGTTTATACTGAATTCAAAAAAGATGAACTTACCTAAATTGGAGATCAAACCAAACTTAAATAGTACCCTTGATAGCCACTATCATTTTTTTTTCTAAAAAGAAAATAGTATTTAAAAGTTCTCAGGTGATAAAGACATGATATATGGGCTGAGCTGTAACCAATTATATCTCTTCACTTTTAGTTAAGATTTGCATTAATTATTCGTAGCGTTGACAACCAACTATACGCAACGATTTTTTTTTGAGAAATAACTATACGCAACATTTGACACCAATTACAATGGATGTCGGCAGATTTTCAAATAGT
>JARJHM010001864.1:0-12845 GCA_033356055.1 Carex pumila
TAAATTAATCGAACAATTTTCTACACCATTTGGGTAACTTCTAAACAATTCTAGACTATTTCGGTATTTTTTAAATTATTCTAAATAATTTTGGTATTTTCTAAATTATTCTAGACTATTTTGGTATTTTTTAAATTGTTCTACACAATTTTGGTAATTTCTAAACAATTTTACTAGACTTTTTCGGTATTTTCAAAATTATTCTAAACAATTTTGGTATTTTCTAAATTATTCTAGACTATTTTGGTATTTTTTAAATTGTTCTACACCATTTTGGTAATTTCTAAACAATTCTAGACTATTTCGGTATTTTCTAAATTATTCTAAACAATTTTGGTATTTTCTAAATTATTCTAAACTATTTTGGTATTCTTTAAATTGTTTTACACCATTTTGATAATTTCTAAACAATTCTAGACTATTTCGGTATTTTCTAAACAATTCTAGACTATTTCGGTATTTTCTAAATTATTCTAAACCATTTTGGTATTCTCTAAATTATTGTAGACTATTTGGTATTTCCTATATTATTCTAGAAAATTTTCTAAATTTCTAATTTTTTGGGACATTATTTTACACAATTTTCTAAATTTCTAATTTTTTGAACATTATTCTACACAATTTTCTAAATTTCTAATTTTTTTAGACATTATTCTACACAATTTCTAAATTTCTAATTTTTTGGGATATTATTCTAAACTATCTAGATTTCAATATTTAAATAAATAAAAAAAATTACCTCTTAAACAGTGCTGAATGGGATGGCTCTGATTTCCTTCTTCCAGTGGTGGGCCGAGTTTATACCACAGCCCCGGTTCCGGAAAAAAAATTTTCGGATGTGGGACGTTTCCGGAAAAAAAATTTCCGATTTCAGCGTGTTTCCGGAAAAAAATTTTCCGGGGTTAGAGAGTTTCCGGATAAAATTTTTCCGGAGATAGAGCTTGGTTCCGGAAATAATTTTTCCAGAATGGGTACATTTCGAAAAAAACCGGCCATGCGGTTGTTTTTTGAAATTTTATATTAAATATGGATATTAATAAAAAATCCGGACCACCATGTATATTCACAGCGTGGCCAGTAGGATTTATAGATTTTATCTTGTTATTTGGGTTATATCTTGCTATTTTTTATTATCTTGTAGGACTCGTATATTTTTTTTATTTATACATTTGTGTTATGTTTTGTTATTTTTGATTTATCTTGTCATGTGTGTTGCATCGAAACCATATCCTATAACTTAACAAAATAAAATAATTCTGAACACATACAAATAAAATAATTCTCAACACGTACAAATAAAATAATTCTCAGCAACATTAGAATCAAGTAGTTCTTAACACATAGAAATAAAAAAACACACAAGTTAATTTCTACGACGCAGACTGAAATGTTGTCCGAGGGTGCGCCAAACGGTTGTACTTGTTCTTGTTGGTTGCTCTGCCGCTGCTTGCGCCTGTCTTGCTGCCTCCTCTACATGTAGTGTAGGGCATGCATTAGATTGTGAATTTAGTTAAAAAATCAACAACAGTTGGTTGATCAGTTATACCTGCAGCATTTCTATCAATTGTCTCACGATGAGCCTGGTGTCCGAGTCTCCGACCACGCATTCTGTCCATTTCCATCGGTATGCGGTCGTGCCGTCTCCTTCCTTTTTTGATCAGTCTCGACTCAGGTTTAATTTTCGGGCCCTCATACGCAGGCCATTCACATTGGTTGCCTTTCGGTTCCCAATGTCCACTCCATGTCTGTGCCACTATTGACATACGGTACAATGGGTTGACGTATAAATTTTCATTATATCTCATTTCACGGACAACGGCCATGAAATGAGAACAAGGTATGCCGGTCAATTGAGGCTTCTGACATTCACATTCAACCTTGTTGTTGTCCGTAACAACAACCCTATACCCGAAATCCCTACGAGTATACTCAAGTCTCGGTTGATTACACCTTGCTGGTATTTTTTCACCCTTAACCATGACCTCAAAAAGACCATGTCTTCCACGGTAAGGAATCACAGTCATGTTCCTTCCTTTTTCAATTCGCTTTTGCAATAACTTAGTTACCCTGTCGGACCACACCTGACCATGTTGACATGACATTTGAGCTTTGTTACATCGTTCAAAAAACCACTTATTCAACTTATAGAACGTGTCCTCCACGACCGCTGCAACCGGTAATCACCGACTAATTTTGAACACGGCATTCAGTGACTCTGACCCATTTGTTGTCATTATCCCCTATCGGTGGCCTCCGTCCAAAGCTTTATATAACTTATCTGGACATGGAAGCTCGTCTTCATCGTTAGGGTTCCTTTTACCCACCTTGTTAAGGTAGTCGATAGCCTGCGGACAACCAATTTCAAAGTCTTGTAACCTCTCTTGCAACCTCCTAAGTTTGCATTTGTTCACTCCAGCTATGAATCTGTCGCTAACCTCTCTCTTACGGCCTACGTGCTTGTAGAGATTTTCGGCGACATGTTGGGAGCAATACCGATGCACACATTGATCGGTAGACTCATCCCATCCTAGATTTGGATCCTGAAACACGGCTTTAATTCCCAAATGTCTATCCGATATGACACAGAAGAATCGATTATCTCCAATTACTTCCAACCTTAACCATCTCATAAAAAAACCCCAGTTGTCAGCGCTTTCTTTCTCCACAATTGCAAAAGCTACTGGAAGCAATTGGTTTTCAGCATCATACATACATGCCATTAGCAGCCTACCTTGGTACCGTCCCGACATGAAACATGCATCGATACTAATCACTGGTCTGAGGAACGGTATCGCTGCAATACACGCTCCGAATGCCCATGCCGCTCTGTGGAAGTGCCTATCGGTTTCTTTCTCAATCGCTTTCGAGATCACACAATACTTAGTTCCTGGATTGTTTCTCTTGATGGCTTCCAATAGTGGAATAAGTAAGTTGTACGAGTTCTCCCAACTCCCAAATAGATTTGCAATAGCAAGCTCACGGCCTCTCCATAATTTGTTGTACTTGGGGGTTACCTTATCATATTTCATCATGACGATATCTCGAATATGATTTATAGAAGAGCACACGTCCCTTCTAATGGTTTTATCAATCGCAAGGGCAACCATCTCTGCTGTCAACTGACAATGATCAGTACGTGTTGCCGATACTGTGCACGTGTGGGGAAGTGCTTGTTTGGTAATAATCCAACATTCTGAAAGAATGTTCTGCTTTGCGGACACCTTAAATTTACAGAAAGCATCTCTGCACCCCACCTCGTAACGTCTAAGTTCGCTCCTAAGAACCCTGCACTCACAATTATTTTCAAGATGAAACTCATTGATTGCTATCTTTAGAGCCGTTTTCGACTCATAAAATACACCTTTAGCCAATGGATTATCAAATGTTTTTTTTGACCTGCCGAAGAAATCGACATCCGCAGGCCGAAAACTGGATATGTCATTGAAACTGTCAACCGGATGTGTCATATTTTCCCGACCAGTAATCGGGTACTGTAATTGACGGGATTGTATTTGACGGGATTGTGGTTGTGACTGGTTGGGCTGTCTGATATCATCATCAGAACCTGACGACTCACCGGAGAGCATCTCATCTCCACTCGCCAAACTATCAGAATCAATTGCATCCACAGGTACATGAGAATAATCACGTACATGTCTGCGGACCGCACTGGGACTGGGTCGGGATCTCATTGGTATATCAACAGAGTGCCGACCAGTATTAGGTCGGGATCTAACTGGTATTGGGTCTTCATCGACATGATTATGACTGCTACTGGGTCGGGATATAACTGGTTCATTCACAGAGTTGCTACCGATACTGGATCGGGGTCTCATTCTTACATCCACAGAGTACCGACCGGTGCTAGGTCGGGATCTAATTGGTATTGGGTCGGGTTCCACAGGAATCCGACTGGTACTGGGTCGGGATTGAGGTTCAGGTATATGACTGGTATAGATCGGTTCCAATTCTACATATAACTCCAGAACCGGTAACCTTTGTGAAAAAGACAACACAATTCCTACAATCATTTCAAATGATTGTTGGTTCATTACCGGTACTAATTGGTAGTCACGTTGGCCATCAGTGGACATGTTAAATCTGGCCTGGATTTCCAGATTTGCATTGCTAGAATTGTACCCAACTAATTTATAAATCTCATTCACAAGATAATCAAAACTGTGGTCCACGGTTAGCGGTAATGAGTATTTAGCTCGGGTACTGTAATAGACCCCGTCATCATTATATTGGATTTCCCCTCCAATATACATTTTCACACAAATAGTTGTCATTTCTAATTTCGATTGGTCTGGCCATTTCAAAAATAACAACATATAAGTAATTAAAATTTGTGTTGCCATTAGTAAAAATATTCTACACAATTTTCAATAATTATTCTACACTATTTTGGAATTTAAAGAAAATAAAATTACCTCAATCGAAAACCAATCGATCTGATTGTTAGAGCTCCGTAAGGAATCCGAAAAGCAAAAAGTTCCTAAAACAATTCTAAATCATTTCAGAATTAATCAAAATTATTTCAGAATTAAAAAATTATTTTAGAATTAATAAAACTTTTAAAATTATTCTGCAGCATTTTTTATTTTTTTTCAATTAATATGACAATATTCAGAATTTAAATAATTTCACATTAAATAGTTACATATTTAAATAATTATAAATTAAATAATTTCACATTAAATAGTTACATATTTAAATAATTACAAATTAAATAATTTCACATTAAATAGTTACATATTTAAATAATTACAAATTAAATACTTCTAAATTTAAATTACAAACAAATGAAATTAAAATTATAAATAAATAAAGAAAATTAAAATTATAAATAAATAAAGAAAATTAAAATTATAAATAAATAAAGAAAATTAAAATTATAAATAAATAAAGAAAATTAAAATTATAAATAAATAAAGAAAATTAAAATTATAAATAAATAAAGAAAATTAAAATTATAAATAAATAAAGAAAATTAAAATTATAAATTACAAATAAAGAAAATTAAAATTATAAATAAATAAAGAAAATTAAAATTATAAATTACAAATAAATAAAATTAAAATTATATATTAATTCAATTTAAAATATAAATAAATGAAATTAAAATTGTAAATTAATTAAATTTCAAATATAAATAAATTAAATTAAATTATAAATTAAAACTTACTGTGAGTGAGCGCACCTGGTGAAAGCAACGACACTCTGCAGTTTTAACAGAGAATTGAATAGAATTCCGGAAAAAAAAATTCCGGAAATAGAGAATTACCGAAATTTTTTTTTCCGGAAATGGCCTAAAACCGGAAAAAAAATTTCCGGAATTTCTCTGTTTCCGGAAATTTTTTTTCCGGTTTTAGATCCCATTTCCGGAAAAAAAATTTCCGGAAAGGATACATTTCGACAAAAACCTGCCATGCGGTTATTTTTTGAAATTTTATATTAAATGTGGATATTAATAAAAAATTTGGAATAAATTGTCTAAGGCAATTAATTGAATTCACTGCATAATTATTATCATACCTTTTTATGTATATAAGAGGTTCACTATGGTATTAAGTTAATTATCACATCATCTTTATTAGGATATATCACAAAATTTTATTTTAATCATAGTTTCATCCAAATTAAATTTTGTTGGCAATTTCACAAAGAAACAAAAAAAAAATATGGACTTCCCAACTCTCTGTCTAGAATTTTTATTTACATCAGCTGTGTGAAAAGAAGAAAAAATATATCTAAATTAGAGGGTGCCAAATCTGTGACCTGCTGATCAGTCCGTGACCAGGGCAAGTAATTAAAGGAATTATCAATCTCTTCATGCCTGTGAGGCTGTGCTACCAGCAAATTAATTTGTGCTTGGCATTTCCGTGCTCAGCCTTAGAAATGCATGGGTTTGGCATCTCCATGATCACCTTTGTTTTTATTGCTTGGTTGTTGGAAAATCCATATAAACACAGGTTTCATCAGCATTCATGCGCAAATTTCAGTTTGGTATATCCAAATAATTTAAGTTGGTCGATTTATGATGCAAAAGAAATTTTACAAGCTAGATTTAGTTTTTATTTCTGGGAGCCTTGTACAATAATGACAAATTAATGAAACAAATTTCGAAGTTCAAGATCCAGTGTCAATACACTGTAACCTTTCTCTTTGTCACAATTGTCAATATGCGACAAAAATGTATCATAGAATTGGTAAAATAAAATTAACCAAGTGAAACCAAACAAATGACGGCGTACATGAAGAAACCTTCTAAGTGCACATTACCACGTAGTATTAATTTGTCCCTTCTCATGTCAGTCGCAATCTCAAAATTAATATCAACAGTACTTTCACTGTGTGTTTAAATTAATTTAACCAAGACAAATGCTGGGATCAGTAAAAAGGCCAGTAGTGCACAGAGAGAGAGAGAGATGCATACAAGAAGGTTCCATACCATACACTTGGCCTCTATCTATCTCACCTCTATTAATTCTCTCTCCATTAATTGACATTTAACACTATGTCACCTTTTGTTTGTACGGATGTGATCCCAGCATTGGATCCTATATGACAGTAGTGTCGGATCTTTTGTGGCAGAAGCCGCAGCTTCCATCTTTGGCAAGTAAGCAATTCAGTAACAATATACACAAATAATTTGTGTTTTATTTATTTTTTGGACGTTTTCAAACCAAACTCAAAATAAAACGTAAAAAAAATATAATACATTTTATTCGTGAATAAAACGTGAGTCACAAATTATTCACCGAAAAAAAATATTATTTTCTTTTTTGGAATTGTTTTTTTGCTTCTTTATTATACTAAATCATTATCGGATTATATCCGAAATCACAAAACGAATCTGAACTATTTGTATGTCATTATGGTAAGCAGTAACTCAATATAACACATGTTTAGTGAGGCTATGGTAATATGCATAGTGCAGATTAGTTCGTAATATGAATAAATAACTTCGATTGTAAAATTTAAATAATTCATTTAAACTATCTAACATAATTTTCATATCAAAATGTACGTGCTTACTAAATTTCATATTTTTATAGTTTATTTTACTATTTTTTAGATAGGTAGAAAATCATAATTTGCAAAATATGTTATTTTTTACCTATAAAAAATAAATAATACATGTAAAAATTCCGTCTTCATGTACATTTTTATATGAAAATTATTTTAAATGGTTTGGATCGACTATTTAAATTTTAAAAATAGAAGATATCGATCCATACTGTGAATTAATTTGCACCAATAGTATTAGTATATGATATTGCTTAAGGCCATGTTTGGTTGTGGAGTAAGAGGTGGAGTAAACCTCTTACGCCACGCTTAAGAAGTCAAACGAGGAGTAACTTAGGCAGCTTAAGATGGAGTACACTAGTGGAAAAACAGGAATCAGGATCGACCTCTCTGAATCGGTTATATGGGACACCCGATCCTAATAAGTATCTGGATCGGTTTATTTAAAAAAACCGATCCTAAAAACTATTCAGATCGGGTTTTAGTAACAACTGATCCTAATTTATTACTATTAGGATCGGTTTTTTGTGGGAACTGATCCTGATACTATCAGGATCGATTTTTAAATAAAACCGATCCTAATAGTTCAATCATTTGGATCGATTCTTACTACAAACCGATCCTGATAGTATCAGGATCAGTTTTAGCCGAAAACCGATCCTAATAGTTTGAACTATTAGGATCAGTTATTGGTTAGAACCGATCCTGATACTATCAGGAACGATTTTTGTTAAAAACCGATCTTGATAGTAATTAAGAAATTAGAAAGATAATATTTTTTTTATTCCTTGAATAAATATATTAGTTATACAAATGAAATGTAAAATTGGTCGATATCACATGCTTCTCTCTCTCTCTACACTCTGAATGGTTGCAATGAAGAAAATATGTGGTTGCCGATACTGCTGCAATTGAAGAATTTAAGAAGGGATGGTGTTCCATAGAGAGGCTAATACAGTGAATCCTAATTCCTATTATTTTATAAATTATTTTAATATATTATCTTCTCAATGATTTCGATGTAACATTTGGCAAATTTGAACAAGAAAGAGATACATTTTCAGAGAATAGACAACTAAATTGCAAGTAGCATATCACAGCACCTCTCCCCCCATTAAGTGTCATTGCTGATGACAAACCTCCAAAAGAAACAAAACACACACCAAGACAACCATAAATCTAGAATTCCAAAACATATAAGATTACACTTTTCTCTCAAAAAAAAGGAAGATTACACTTCTTTTTTTTGGTAAAAAGCCTAGGTCCAGTTTCATTAAGAAACAGTGTTAAATTACAATTAAAGCACAGTAAAAATATTCAGAGTTACAATCATCCAAAATTCAAGAAAACAACATTTTTCAATCTGACTCTTCATTTGGTTCTTCATCTGACTCTGAAGATCCTTCATCCATCTCTTCCCCTTTCTTTGATGATCCTTCAACTAACTTTCTACTCAACTCTTTTTTTTTATTAAAGTATATATCTTCATATTTCGGTAAATCCCACTGGCACCAAAAGGGAAGAACCACCCACTTGTCCGCTCTCCCAGTCCTTAATGGAAATGACTGGCGAATTCATTTGCATTGTGATTGTATTATCACGACCGTACACCTTGGTTCATATGTTTATTCTATGGAATTAAAAAAAATTATATCTTTCAAGTTTCTTAAAAAAATATCTATTATTTTTTTTTCATAAAGAACAATTGCTGAATTTTTATTAGGATCGGTTTTATTATTAATAACAGATCTAGATAGTATCTGGATCGGTTATTATCAAGAAAACCGATCCATAAGGTATCTAGATCGGTTATAATGCATAGAACCGATTCCGAAAATATCTGGATCAGTTATAATGCATAAAACCGATCCAGATACCTTCTGGGTCGGTTATAATGCATAAAACCGATCCAGATGTTAATGTTATAAATTTTACAATTTATCCAGAACCTATCAGGATCCGTTCTTATAAAAAACCGATCCTAATAGTCAACTATTAGGGTCAGTTGTTTATAAGAACCGATATGGATAGTATCAGGATCAGTTTTATTGCTAACAACCGATCCTAATAGTGCATATAAGGCTGAATTCAGTCCGATTTTTGTTAGAAACTCGTCTCTCTTCCCAGGTCTCGCCTCTCTTAATTAGCGCAACAGCTATTTCGCCCTGCTAATATTCAGCTATCTCAGCTCTTTTTCTCAGGTACATTTTGTTGGGTTTCGGATACCACTTTTGGGGTTTCGCGGTAACCAAAACTCGTTTAGGCTTAAGGTGCGGAATGACCGTAGAATAAAAATTTCTACGGCCAACTTAAGCTCAGGATTAAACGGGGTATGTCAGGAAACTTTCCAAGGCGGTCCACCTTTAGTATTCCTTTGGCATCAAAACCCAATTTAATCCTTTTACAGATCTACTCCATGATTGATTTCTAAAACTTTAATCTACTTACCAATTAAATAGATTAATATAACATATTTATACCTTGTTTCCAAATCACAGTTGGAATGCAGACCGAGCGTGTAGAGCTACATCACGGAAGGAATCGACTCGTCTCGGAGCATCAGACGTCTGATGCCTCTATCGGTTATCCACCAGGACTAACCAGAGAGCGGTTAATTTCTTCTGCCAGAAATACCGTAAACCGCGGAATTCTGCAAAAACACTATTCACGGGGAAAAGACGAAAACCCGTAAACACGAATTTTCGGTTACTCAGTTTCATCAAATGAGCAAACCTAACATACCGCTAAATTTGGTAAAACACTATTCATCGATCCCGTAAATATACTCCACAACAACCCGCAGGATTATACGTCAACTACGTATAACTTTCTTTTCTCAACCGAAACACTATTTGGGAGAGAAACTGAGAAAGAGAGAAAATATCGATTCGATTCTGCACGAAACGATACAAGTGAATTAGTGATTTTTCTCTCTACATGCACCCCTCTATTTATAGGCTTTTGAGGAGGTTCGCAAAAGACCGAAATACCCCTCAACATATGCCTATTTACAAGGTATGTCATTGACACCTCATCCTTTTATATGTGAAATGACCAAAATACCCCTTCCACACCCTTCCACACTCTTCTCCATGTTTCTACACATGCAAGGTGGCATAGGTGTGAAATGACCATTTTGCCCTTGTGGATAGGATTGATGACATGTCATCTGGATAGGATCAATGACACGTCATGCGGATAAGCACGAATCTGAAAAGACCCGAATGCCCTCGGTCCGAAGACAAATAATATTCGTATAATTATTCTGAACAATTATATATATATTTTTCTTGCAGTTATTTGTTTCGGTATCGATGACGTGTCATCTGGATAGGATCGATGACATGTCATGCAAATAAGGACGAATCTGAAAAGATCCGAATGCCCTCGGCCCGAACACAAATAATATTCGTATAATTATTCTGAATAATTATATATATTTTTCTTGCGATTATTGTTTCGGTAATTTATACAATGTGTCCTGCACATTTATAAATTAACCGGTTAACTTTTATACAACGTGTCACACACACGTTTATAAATTAACCAATGTTTTTTGCTTGTTATTTTTACATAACATTTATAATTTAATTATAACACGTATAATTAATTATAACCATCTTATCATTGATCATAACCAATTTATAATCAATCAAAATAAGATTCTCCAATTAGCTCCTATATGGTGTGACCCAATAGGATCTGTGTTATGTTGGTAAATAGAGTTAAAACTGTTTTAACTTCTATAATCATGGGTAGCGTCTGGCAACACATCATGACCATCCAATTACACAGATGATGCTGTACTGTACAATATCACGATCCAGTAAACAATTTACTTGTGTCTGTTCTTCTGTCTCATAGCTATCAGATCAATTTCAAGGTAGATGTGTGTCATCCTTGCTAACTGAATCTTTTCTTGATCTTGAGTAGATTATCAAATATAATTACTCTTGTAATTATACCGCTAGCAGATAATCTAACTCTATCAAGGGGCCCAGTGATGCTATAGCTCGTATAGAGATACGAGGGACAAATAGTACTTTTGGTAGACTATCACTTCCTCAGCTAAGCTATACATATGAGAATGCTACCGTTATGACTGCTTTGTACGGACAGCGGTAGATAGCAATCACACATACATATTTCTTAGTGGGAACGATAAATACCTCATACTTTAGAACGTGACACTGAATGAGAAACATTAATGACACGAACACAATTCTATTTAATGTCTCATTCGGGATCTGTCAAATTCCATGTTCCTAGAACATGTATCTATGTGATTAAAATGACATCTCGTGTCAGGTGGTTTGTAAAACTTAACCATCTTTTAATCCACATACTAACCTTTTCGCGGTAATTAGTGTTCCTGCTAATTACCTTGGTTAGTGACCTTTTAAGAGTATATATCATCTATATTATGGAGTTTCACAATTTCAGTCATGAACTCGAAATGATCCATAAATGCAATAATACTCAAGGCAACAAAATGATATTAATCATCCAATTCATGAACAAAGATTTATGATAAATTATCGTATTATTGACTTCTAGATTATTACAAACTAACACATTTGATAATCTCTTTTCTCAAATTTGATATTAATGGAGCACTAAACCCTAAACCCTTAAACCCTAAATCCGGCCTATATAAGTGGGTTATGATCCCCGCTCAAAATCTAAACCTTATAAATATTTCTTTAGCTCTTTTATTGGTTCCACAAGATTTTAAGTTTGAATACCTCTTCTCATTTCAAGTTTTCCTTTAAATGCGGATATTTGGATGCACATGCTATATGTGTAATTTATGAGAAAATATATTAGCTATATATGACCTATATATTATTTATATGTTGAGATTTTCTTTACAAGTTTGAATACCTCTTCTTATTTCAAGATTTGCATGCACACACTTTTGAGTTTGCTATATATATGCTATATGAGAATTTTTTTTTATTTCAACTTGTAGGATATATGCTATATGTACATCACTTAATTAGGTTGCAATTTTCCAGTTTAATTTTGTAGATTGGCTATTATCGAGAGATTTGGCGCAGCGATCTATCTTCATCTCACTCGGTACGGCATCTTAAAAAGTTGTAAGTACAACATGCATAAAACTCTTGTTTAATTAGTTTTGTGCATGTATGTGTATTTTGATAACTAGAGTATGTAGATGTATATAAATTAGGTATTTAGCTAGAGTATTGTCTTATGAGCCACAACCGCATGATTAATGCCTTTAGGTCGTGATACCTGTTCAAAATTAATCCATTAGGGATTAATTTTGAATAGTTCCCATTTTGGGACTGCTCTTTGAATACTTTGTCTCATTTAGGATGTGGCCACATGTTAGTCGTATTTTAGCATTTAAGAAAATTTCGGCAGCATTTCTCCTTAGTTCCCTGAGTATTCGGGGAACTAAGAGGAAATGTTGCCGAAATTTTCTTAAATGCTAAAACACGATTAACAGGTGGTCACTACTGAGACAAAAGTATTCAGAGAGTGCGATAGGATGGTAACCCAGCCCCATGTAAGCCCTATTGTGAACAGAATTGAGTACCCCAAACATTATTCTTAATTAATTGTGTTTATTATAATTGCAGATGGACCGCGGCTGGATGTACGAAGCATCACGTCTATTTGATGAATATATGACAGGTGTCGAGGAATTTATCCGAGTTGCTATGGAAGATATGGCAAGCAAGGGGAGTGCACTGATGTCTTGTCCTTGTCGTGATTGTAACAATGGTCAAAAATTTTCCAACCCGAACCAAGTGAGGAACCATTTATTTCGTCGTGGATTCAAG
>JARJHM010001865.1:0-12828 GCA_033356055.1 Carex pumila
CTCCATTTCTTCTTATTTATGTTTTCCGATTTGATTTTAATTTTATTTTTTGCATGTTTTCTTTGTTATTTTATTTTTATTTTGTTTCTCTTATATTCTTGATTTTCTTTTCCTTTCTTTACATTCCTTTTTATTATTGAAAGGCTTAATTATGAGACTAATCGCATAGGAAATTGATCTCGGCCATTTTGACAACTTCATCCCTGACACGGATATGCAGGCCGGCACACCCGTTATGAAGGCCACGAGCTTTTTGGAGGGAAGGGGAAGTGTGTAGGACCCACCGAAGGAAGCTGTTGGAGTAGTTGAACCAAACCATGTTCTCGTTATCCTCTACATAGTTCTGAGCCAGCAATGTGTATACCTGTTTTGTTAATTGCAATTAAATAAATTAGTAAAAAATTATTTTAAATGGTCAAATTATAGAGAAGAGAAGTTGAGCTACTTAAAGTCATGACAAAATAAAAAAAAAAATTAAATAAGAAAGACATAATCTTAAATCTAGAGAAATGTTTTCCTTAAATGACGCATTCTTCTTCTGCCTTAGACTTCGAATGCTTTCCCTTCTCGAACTCCAAAATTTACACGCAGGAGTAGAATTAGAATCTTTTTCTATAAAGAGAGTTAAAATTAAAATTAACAATTCTAGCGAGTGGAATTTGAACTCATGTACTCTCAAGTCTCAATCACACAAAATAAAACCATTAGATATGATCTATGTTATTTTCTCTATATGCTTATAAAAAATTATCACATTTTGATTTTGTTTTTATGTGAATCAATAAGTTAAAAAATCAACGTCTACAAATTATGCACATTAATATACAGTTTTTCAAGCTCAAGATAACAACCAAAACAAAGTTGAAATGCCATAATTTTTTTATATGTTCATAGATAAAATGTAGTTCATATCCAACAGTTTTATTTTGAATTTTAAGATTTAAATTTTGAGTTATTAAAGTTTTTAAAAATGGAGGCATGATGGACGCACACAAAATGGAGGCATTTGAACCCTCCTCATATATATATATATATATATATATATATAGAGAGAGAGAGAGAGAGGGAGTAAGGCTTGGATGCTATGGATAGCATAAGGCCATCCTATGCTACGGCCTCAAAAACTTATCATATTACCTTCAAACTTCGATTTAAAAAGCTCAATAAATAGGTTATATAATAAACTTGTAGAATACTAATTTTTCCTATTTATTATGATTTGTCAAAGATGGTAAAAATGAATAGGAAAATAAAAGAAAATTTATGTCATTTTTTGTCATCTTTCATAAATCATAATTAATAGTAAAAAAATTTCAAAAAAAAAAAATTAGTATTCTGCAATTTTATTATATAACCAATTTATTGAGCTATTTAAATTAAAGTTTGAAGGTTATACAATAGGTTTTCGAGGCCGTAGCACGGAATGGACTTTTGCTATCCATAGCACCCAAGCCTTACTCCTATATATGTATACATATATATAGAGAGAGAGATAGGCTAATAAACAATCGATTGTTCCTAGCCTCCCGTGCAACTAAGTCATTTTTTGATTTTTAAAGTCCAAATGATCGATCCAAACTGTTAGATGTGATCTCCATATTAAAATATGCTAGGAGACCAAATTTTACATTTTTTGGAATTTTTTTACTATTTATTAAGCCACTTTGAAAATTGCTGATTCAACAATGGCTTAACCAAACAGTAAAGTCAAATGCTTTCAGTCGCAAATTAGCCAGACTCATATATATGTGTGTGTGTGTGTGTGTATTATCAGATGAGCAATTTAAAGAGATGCTAACTATCGTCTAGAAAAATTGTTATATAGAGAGAGAGAGAGAGAGAAAGGGTACCATACTTTGCAAATTAAAGTGGGTGTTTAAATTTACGCTCATATCTCTAGTTTCAAAATTCAAAATGACAATCCGAACTATTCAAATTGATATCTATATCAAATTGCGTTTGGAGACCAAATTTTATATTTTATTGGAAATTTTTTACTATTTTTTTAGAATTTTTCAAAATCAGTGTTCTTCAGAAAATTCTGGACAATCAAAAACAGTGATTTTGAAAAATTCTAATAAAATAGTAAAATATTTCCCAAAAATATAAAATTCGGTCTCCAAGCACAATTTGATATGGATATCAACTTAATCGGTTCGGATCGACATTTTGAACTTTAAAACTAGAGATATGATATGAGTGAAAATTAAAACGCCCACTTTAATTTGTAAAGAATGGTAGCCTTACTCTGTTGTGTTTGTACACACACGTATATGCTGGAAATCTGGATGAATATTTGTAAAGAACTATATATTGACTATATATGGAAATTAGTGAGAAAAATTGCCAGTTTGGAATTGTAAGAGAACTAAAATGTATAAATCTTATATGAAATGAAAAATCAATGAAAAATCTTGAAAAATCAATGTATAAATCTTAGAAAAATCAATGAAAAGAACAACACAGTAATGTCAACATAAAAGTACAAGTCATTTTGGCAAAAGCAATTCTCTTTGTGTGAAAAGTCATAGGTTTGAAACTCAAAAACACAATTCTTTGTGAATATTAATAGTTGGGTGGCTTTACTTTAACCCTTTATTTCAATATATATATAAAGAGAAGGGTTAAAATGCCTCCATTTTTTGTGCCTCCATCATGCCTCTATTTTTAAAAGTTTAATAACTCAAAGTTTGAAACTTAAACATCAAAATAAAACCATTAGATGTAATCTATGTTATTTTCTCTCTGTGCCCATAAAAAATTATCACAATTTGATTTTGATTTTATGTGTATCAATAAGTTAAAAAATCAACATCTAGGAATTATCCACATTAGTATACATTTTTACAAGCTCAAGATGACAACCTAAACAAAGTTAAAATGCCATAATATTTTCCATGTGCATAGATAAAATGATGTAGTTCATATCCACATTAGCACTATATATGCATAACACTGTAACCTAATTCTATATATAGATACACACACACATATATTTATACATACATATAGGATTTGGCTAATATGTTATGGGTTGCATAGAGGCCTCTCATGCTAGGGCTCAATATTAAACTTTTCAAAATCCTAATGGTCGATCCGAACCGTTCATCTTTTTCTCCATATTAATATGTGTTTGGAGAACAAATTTTACATTTTTTGGAAATTTTTTACTATTTTTTAAGATTTATTGAATATCGTTGTTTTTTATGGTCCAGATATGTCTGAAAACCAACAATTTTCAATAAATCTAAAAAATAGTAAAATTTGATCTCCAACACATATTAATATGGAGAACAAGATGAACGGTTCGGATCGACCGTTTGGATTTTGAAGAGTCGAATATTGAGCCGTAGCATGGGAGGCCTCTATGCAACCCATAGCACCGTAGCCAGGTCCCATACATATATACATATACATATACATAGAGTCTGGCTAATTTGTTGCCGGTAGCATTTCGGCGAGGTGCTTCCGGGCCTATATTAGCGCATGTGATGCTCAAACAACAAATCCAAACCGTTAGATGTTTAATCTATACTTGGAGAGCAAATTTTACATTTTTTTGGAATTTTTTTACTATTTATTAAGCTGGTTTGAAAACCGCTATTTTCAATGTTGTATAAATTTACTGAAAATAGAGGTTTTCAAACCATCATAATAAATAGTAAAAAAATTTCAAAAAATATAAAATTTGGTCTCCAAGCAGATTTTAATATAGATTGAAAATCTAATGATTTGGATTTGTTGTTTGAATATCAATTATGCTAATATGACTCCATAAGCACCTCGTCGAAGTGCTGCCGGCAACAAATTAGACAGTCCCCGCATATATATATATATATATAGAGTAAGGCTGGGGTCCTATGGATAGCATAGAGGCCTCTATGCTACGGCTCAATATTCAAGATTTCAAAATCCAAACGGTCGATCCGAACCGTTCATCTTATTCTCCATATTAATATCTGCTTGGAGACCAAATTTTACATTTTTCTGAATTTTTTTACTATTAATTAAGTATTTTACAAAATTATTGATCCAACGGTAGCTACACAAAACAGTAAAACCGTTGGATTAGCGATTTTAAAAGTGGCTTAATAAATAGTAAAAAAGTTCAGAAAATTATAAAATTTGGTCTCCAAGCAGATATTAATATGGAGAATAAGATGAACGGTTCGGATCGACCGTTTGGATTTTGAAAACTTGAATATTGAGCCGTAGCATAGAGGCCTCTACGCTATCCATAGCACCCTAGTCTTACTCTATATATATATATATATATATATATATATATAAAGAGAGAGAGAGAGAGAGATAGGCTAATGTGCTTTCGGTAGCATATGGGCCGAAATACACATGATCCAAATTTAAAATTTCAAAATTCAAATTGTCAATCCGAACCGTTCATCTTCTTTTTCATATTAATATCTGCTTGGAGACCAAATTTTACATTTTTCTGAATTTTTTTTACTATTTATTAAGTATTTTACAAAATTATTAATCCAACAGTAGCTACACAAAACAGTAAAACGGTTGGATTAGCGATTTTCAAAGTGGCTTAGTAAATAGTAAAAAAAATTCAGAAAATTTATAAAATTTGGTCTCCAAGCAGATATTAATATGGAGAATAAGATGAACGGTTCGGATCGACCTTTTGGATTTTGAAATTTCAAATTTGGACCGTGTGTATTTCGGCCCATATGCTACCGAAAACACATTAGCCTCTCTCTCTCTCACTCTCTCTCTCTTTCTCTCTCTCTATACACACACACACACACACACACACACATATACATATACATACATATACATACTAGTATCATGCCCGTGCGTTGCAATGGGGGCATATTATAAGATTGAATCAAATATAAATTAAGAGACATTTTTATTTGACATTCACACAAAATTGATATTTTTGAATGAAGTTGGGAATGAGTTAAAGATATAGAGCAGTAAAAAATTCTTAATCCAATGGAAGAGAAGGTCGGATGGGCACAAGATTTTTCAAACGCAATGAAATTAAGACTTGTTGAAATCATCAAAATCATGTGGAAGAGAAGGTTTGTCAAATTAAGACTTGTCAAATTGGGTGAAAGGGAAGTGAATGGATGTGAGTAAGTTGGATTTAATTGAGATATGCCAACTAATGGACAAAATCAAAGCTTATAGATTTTTCTACTTGTACTTTTCATTTATATAATATTCCGATTTGACAAGTCCAGTCTTATCTAAATTAAGACTTGTCAAATAAAGATATATTCATCAAGTTTTTAGTATTATCCAAAATTTTATATTTTTTGTACTATTAAATTGAATTAGACGAATTATATAAAATTGATTAATTAATTATATGAACCATATATTAATATAATTCAAATTAACTACAATTTATACATTTCAAACATTATGGATAATACATGGTTTGCACTTTATTATACAAAAAAATTATGTACTTATTATAATCGGATGGGCACAAGACTTGTCAAACTAAGATCTATCAAATAAAAATAGGGTAATTATAATTTTTCCCACCTATCCATTTCTCATTTCTTCCCTCAACTAACTAACTTAATATTTTAACTATAACTATCATTTATAACAATTTTTATTTCTTTCCTCTTCTACCTTCATCTTCTTCTTCCACCTTCATCTTATTCTCCCACCTCTGCCTCCGCCTTTCTCTCCCACCTCCGCCTCCCATATCTCACCTCCCTCTCCCACCTATGCCTCCGCCTCTCTCTCCCACCTCCGCCTCTACCTTCCTCTCCCACCCTACCTCCGTCTCCATTTTTTTCATTGATAAGCTCCCTCTCTCTCCCACCTTCCACCCTTTCCCACCTCGAAATGGTAAATACGATAAGTTCCCTCCCTCTCCCACCTCCACCTCCGCCTCCATTTTTCCATCTATGCTTGCTGCTCCCGTTCCAATGGACATTCTGCAAAAGATCATTCGTCACTCCATCCCAATCAACCACGTGTCTGTCGGGATTCAATACTTCAACGTATATGAATTAATAGTTCAATGTGTATAAATGAATACTTGAGCACGCCTCTGTCGGATCAGATCCATCACTGTCAACCGTATCAAAATACTTTTGTATCTGTGGATGCAATTAATCTCTTTCATGTCTATGTTCTCAATCCTCATGAAGTAGTAAGTTATTTGCAAAGAACAAATGTTTATTAATGGTGAATTAAGCCACTGCATACTAAGAAATGACATAAATTTCTTTTGAAAAAAAAAATAGAATACGAATGAATACTTAATGTCTTAGATATGAATACTTCGACGTGTATGAATGAATACTTGATAGCTTAAGTATGAATACTTGCATGACAGGATATAAATACTTGTGAAACGGACAACTTGAATACTTGTGTGCGCCTGTTGTAAAATCTTTCAAATATTAGGTGGTCTTTCAAATAGTAAGTGGTCCCCTTAGGTAGTTAGTAATTATTCAAGTAGTTAATGATTGAGAGATGAAATGAGTGATTATTATGGGGTGTAGCTAGGTGCTCCCATAAAAATATATTCATCAAGTTTTTTCTGTCATCAAATTTTTTATATTTTTTATCCTATTAAATTGAAGTAGATGAATTATATATCAATGATTAATTAATTATATCAACCAGATATTAATGTGATTCAAATTAACTTCAATTTATATGGTTGAAACTTTATAGGTAATACATGGTTTGCACATTATTATAAATAAATAAATAAATAAATATAAAACACTTTGTACTTATTATAATCTGGTACATTTATAAGGTTGAATTATGCATGGATTTAAATGTGAATCTTATAGAAATTTTACTTTATTGGTAATACATATCTAGTTTACACTTTATATAAGCTTAATGTCTTCAAACGTTACACTAATTGTCATTAATCCCGAATTTAATTAGAAGAACCATGCATGTATAATTATACACATATAAATTTAATTCCAAAAAATGGTAAACCATACAGGAATATCTGATGTCTTAGTAAATTATATCTCACTAATATCATGCCCATGCATTTCAACGAGACATATTATAAGATTGAATCAAATATAAAAGGACTTTTTTATTTAACATTCACACAAAATAAAATAAAAATATTGAAATGAAAATAAAAGAGAAATGAAAAAAAAATGGAAATACAAATAATAAATAACAATAAAAGAAACAATAACAAATGAAAACAAAGAATCAAATATAACATAAATAATTTATTGAAATATCATTGAGATTTATTATCTAATTTTCTCCACAAACAAGACATGTCATTAAATGATTTAGAGGAGAAATGATATGTAAAGAAACAAACTTGGAAAAGATATAATTAAATGATTCAAACAAGAATTTTCTCTACATATATATTCTTGATGAATTTGTTTTTTAACAATGAAAAATTCTCTACATGAAAGTTGCTAAAACTTCTTCATTTTCTCTCCAAATCAGAAATATATGATTGTTTTCATCAGCACAAGATTTGTTATTCATTTATTCACAAAGATACAATAGCCCTAAATAAAATCCGGAAAGATATGACTATTTTTATTTTTATTATCGAACCTATAGAGGAAGTGGAGAAATGAAGCAGAGGAAATGGAAAAAGAAGAAAATAATTTAATTGCAAGAATTGAAGGAAATAATTTAATTGTAAGGAGAAATAAAGAAACCGGTCGCTAAGGATTTATTCAATTTTAATGCAATATACCATGCAGTAGTTTATGTGGCGAGTATGTTTTTAACTAAATTTAGACTTTTACATATAAAATAGATGTATTTAATCAAAAGAAGACAGATTATGTGATTGGAGGGTTGATATTCAATTCAAAAATTCATCTTTCAATCTCAGCCGTTGGCGGATCAAGACAACTATATGCATAATATAAGAATGGAGATACACACACACACACATATAGAGAGAGTGAGCAAAGCTATGATATGATGTGCTCACCAAGAGGGTTTGGTGATCACAACTCCAAAAGTATATCAGATCGGCTTCAAACGACAAATCCAAACCCTTGAAATTCATGTACTTTATGAGTGATGCATTAAAATTTTAAAAGTTTCGAATTCATTTGCTACAATGTCAAGCGGTCAAAGAAATGAATCTTTTATAAGTTATTTTATATTTTCATTTCTCATCATTATAAATTTTTTGCTGAACGAAATCCAGATGAATATTTTTTTTCGGATGGAAGACATTAATGTTTTTTTTTTCATTTAATTAACCAATTCGAAAGATCACAAAGTCCGTATCATTTGCATTAACTTAAAAGAGTAATTTTTGAGTTAACACATCTCGGCATTTTGATTTTAAATGAAACTAATTCGGCCACAACCTATAATTCAAGAGCTCTTTAATATTAGTGTGGGTCTAGTCCACATGAATCGGATGATCCAGATGTATTCTTTTATGAGTTAATGCAAAGGATACGAATTCAAAATCACGTTGTGTGGCCATTTTAGAATTTCAAATGCTGTGATTTTTATTCATAGGAAAACTCAAAAATAAAATATTAAAAATGAGAAAGGATGCGTAGAAATTTGAAAAACAAGAAGGCATATGCAGTCTATGGCGTCCCTGTCACACCCCAAATCCACGGGTGCGATAGCCTGCCGCGTGTATTTATCAAGTGTCACATATACACGCAAGGCAGTGGATCTTTTATACGCATTACCAATATCCTCATCTGCTGCATCCGAGAAATAAACCTAAAAATAATCGGGGAGAGGGGGTGAGAATAAATCCTCAGTGTGAAATTTGCCACAATTTAGATTATTGGACTTGCAATCAAACTCCATATTCAACAATGAAACCCAAACAATAACAATACAAACAGATATAAATAATCATAAATAACAGAATGCCAATACACGACAATAGTTAAATCAACCTGCAACACAGTTTACGGAATTTCAAGGTGAATTTCAAACACAACATATATTGTGGCTTAACTCAATTCATAACTCAGTTCATTAGGGCTTGTAGCAATTACAGATGTTCTTTCGAGCTGAACCTTTATCAAACCCACATCTGTAGGGTTACTGACACCTACAAATGGCCAACCGCTGGACCCTTTATTTGACACCCATCTGCAATCGCTTGGCTTAACAGTTTATTAAGGTCTGGTTCGAATCAGATAAAGAAAATCCACTTTGGAATCATTCCAATAGTCATAATATTCAATTGACCTTTCCAAATGAATTAACACGTAGGAGAATGCCACCGAGCCACAGACGTTACACAAGTCACCCACGACCTCAAATCACATATCATAACATATCTCATATCATCACATAATCACCCTCCCTCGTCCCAACCGGTACTGGGAATATCGAGGGCCGTTCACCTAAGGCCATTTAGGATCCTGGGAATCCAAGTCAGCATACAGCCCGACTTGGCAAATTAATTGGATCCAAGTGCTTAACTTCGTAAATCCATTCACATACATATCCAAATCCAATCGTGGTGACTTTCAATCAAATCAAATCAGATCAAATCATATCATAATAGATCGACACAACCTATAACCATACCAGCATGCAAATCATTCAAGTCACATCAATTCGAGTTTAATTTGATTGGGCTATGCAAATGCTCTACGCAATTCAATTATGCAATCAATGATATTCAACATGACAAATGAATACACAGTTTAATTCCTGAAAATAAAGTATCAAACAAGTCCAAGAATCCCGCATCTGTTTAAGACGAGCGTACCGCTTAGCTACGGATCGGGCGTCTCGAACTGCCTTGGTAAGTCTTGCTCAACCGAGCCTACACCTATATTATACGTTTACTTGGTTTAATTCGGGTTTAGTGGTCTATACGTTTACTTAGGGTTGTACAGTCCTAAATCAATTCTTATGTTTTGGTATCGATTCTTTTCGGTTCCTTCTTTCTTACTTAAAAACCTTTAAAACTCACACAATTTACTTCTGGGTCCTTTAAACCCTACACAATTTCACTTAGGTTACCATTCATTCACCGTTTCACTACTTTGGTTCTCGGATCAATTCAATTTACCATTTGGTTAACCCTAATTTGGTCAAAACCTCAATTCAGCCGTTAATTGTTCTAGAAATTCAGGATCAAGAGGCAACCTCACTGATTATGAGTCTAATCAGTTGGATTAAACAAATCAATTTACGATTATACTCAATTTGGGTTTTGGCTCAAAACCCTAGAAATCACGAATCCTCAAATCGGAAAGAAATCGGGAAAAATATTGAAAATAAACAAGCAAGGAGTGTAGAGGAACTAGTCCTCGAGCAATTCAAACACAAATCTCGAGTTTAAAACGAAAATATGAGAAATCGAGAATATGAGTTTTTCGAGAGAAATAGAAAGGGAAAGAAATACCAAATAGGAGAGCTAGGAGAGATCCTCAGCTGCTTACTCGGTTCCAGAGTCGATTTCTCGCAACAATCGGGAGTCTAAAAGAAACGAAAAGTTCTCGCACTCTTTTCCTTCTCTTTGGTCGAAAATCACGCAATAATGGGGAAAATATGAAGTGGGAGAGAGAGAGAAGGTTCGATTTGAGTTTTAGTGCAAAAATCACCCTGAGTGCGGATTAACCAATCTGCACTGCGGGTTACCTAACCCGCACTCAGCACTTAGTCAGTTTTCAGAACATGAATTTTAACACAGAAACAACCCGCAGTGCTGGTTGTTAACCCGCAGTGGGAACTTAGTAGATTTTTGACAGAATTTTAGAAAAAATCTAACACAGAAATAATCCGCAGTGCGGGTCACTTAACCCGCAGTCGGGACTTAGAAAAACTTCAATAGAAATTCGGAAAAATCCGAGCGTAGTGCGGATAAATCCTACCCGCAGTGCTGGTTAACCAATCCGCACTCAATACTTAGCAAATTTTCAGAAAATTCAGTTCAACACATGATTTCATGAGTGCGGGTTAACCAATCCGCACTCAGCCTATAAAATCTCAAAATTCTCGAAATTTCAACGTGGTTTCGATTCATACTTAATTTACTTATTTAGAGGAACCTTAATTAAGATTTAAACTTCTATTTTGTTAGCATGATTTATCAATTTATCAATTTTAATCAAGTTTTAAAATTTTGGAATGTAACAGTCCCTGCGGGACGGCATGCCAAAGTTTAGTTCGACAAAAAAATAATAATAACTGGGATGCCATGCCAAGTTCAGTTCGATGGAAAAAAATAAAATAAAATAAAATAACTCCGATGTTGATATAGCATGGCGTCCCAATTGATAAAGCAACATCATGTAATTTCCAAATTCAGTTCGAAGGCACCTTAGTTCATCATTTTTTTTGGGCGATTGATGTAGCATGGCGTCCTAGTTATTTATTTTTATTTTTTTCATCGAACTGAACTTGGCATGGCGTCCCAGTTATTTTATTTTATTTTATTTTTTCGTCGAACTGAACTTTGGCATGGCGTCCCACAGGGACACCATGGGCCGCATACGTCTTCTTGTTTTTCAAATTTCTACGCATCCTTTCTCATTTTTAATATTTTGTTTTTGGGTTTTCTATGAATAAAAATCACGGTTTCAAATGGGACTCCGTGATGTGCCCATTCATGCTAAAATAAGAATAATTTAATATGTACTTTTTAAATTTAATCAAACTATTTTTTTATGGTTGGCAAGAATTTTTTCAAATTTAAACTTATTTATTTTATTTTTTTAAATCTTCGCAGAGGCAAATTTAAACTTACCTTACATTATTATATACCTAGCTACTAGAAATTCAAATGACATTATTTCTGCTGTTGATTCAGCAATTATTTTGGAATGTTTGGATGATTCAAAACATAGTATTGAACAAGTGTAATAATTGGATTTTGAAGTTATTGGTAGCATCTACAAGGATTTAAAAATAAAATAAAAGAAGCTAAGTTGTATACTCAGAGTGAGCAGGTATTGTAATAGGTATTGTAGTAAGGGACATATTACACAGAGTAAGCAGGTACTGTAATAGGTATTGTGGCAAGGGATACATTACACAGAGTAAGCAGCAGATACATAACGCAAGCAAAACTGTTCCAATCAAGCAGTTGAGAGGAAAAGATCAGTTTCGACAGTTCAAGTGTTGTCAACTTGTCATCCCCTCAATTTGTACTATAAATTAATGCTAATTGCAACACACTTTCGAGGCAAAAAAAAGACACTTTCAGATAAAGAGAAATGTTGCCTCTTCAAGAGGTGATCTTTACTTTAACGCATAATATGTCACTACTCTGGATCTTTCTGTTATCTATCTTCATACTTTGCTTCAGTGTAAAGAGAAGAAACTTCTCGAAACGCCCTGAAAAGTTTCCACCTTCGCCTCCAAAGCTTCCATTCATAGGAAACATCCATCAACTAGGCTCTCTTTACCATCAATCTCTCTATTCACTCTCTCTGAAATATGGGCCCCTCATGCTACTTCATTTTGGTGAAGTACCATACCTTATTGTTTCGTCGTCCGATATGGCATGTGCCGTATTACGGACCCATGGCCTCACCTTTGCCAGTCGGCCTTCTTCTGTTGTCCCGGACATCATTCGTTTTCGTGACTTGGCCTTTGAACCCTACGGTGAGGATTGGAGGCAATTGAAAAAGATCTTCACAATCCATTTAATGAGTACCAAAAAGGTTGCCTCCTATAAATCAAATCGAGAGGAGCAAGTTGGTAATTTGATTGCAAAAATTAGCAACCATGCATCCAAGTCGAGAGGTGATCCTATAGAATTAAGCAAGGTTTTGTTCTCATTCATGATTGATGTAATTTCTGGGGTTGTTTCTGGAAAAGTCATTATGGAAGAACAAAAGTATGTCATGTTTAAAGAGGTGATAGAAGAGT
>JARJHM010001866.1:0-12823 GCA_033356055.1 Carex pumila
CGGACTAGATATCTCAGTCCTGCAAGAGAGCAAAAAAAATATTATGAGAAAAGTTCGCTAATAATTCATAAAATTCTGAAAAAGTTTGTAAAATTTACGAATTATTCGGGTTTAATTCGGTCAAAGTTCGGTCAACTAAATAATTTGGAATTCGGTTTGGCATCACCAAAAAAACAAATTATTCAGATTTAATTCACAAATCTTGTGACTATGTCACCAACAAGAAGTAACTTGTGAAAATGCTTATATATATGAGGAGCTAGCACTAGCATTAGTCAGGAAAAGCACAGCCTCTCATAGATACTCAGCACAAAAGAAAGAGAAACAGCCACAAACGAATTTTGAAAACAATAATGGCCCAATAATCTTGTCTTTGGACTATAATAGATCGGAAGTCTTTAAATTTAAAGAAGAGTCTGTGTGCATCCACAATAAACTTCCATCAAGTATAGTTTTTCATTGCTTCTAGACTAATTTTGCAGTTCCATGTAATTCATGTTTCTTCTCTTTTGGATGGTTGTCAATTCTTATTTGCAGTAAAAGCGTTATCCAAATCATTTGCTAAACTATTCACATTATAAAATTTTACAAAATTGCAAAGAAGCCAACCAAAGTTGAACGTCTACTGGAGAAATTTATATTCTTAAACTTGACATATATTTCAACTAACAATATTTTATTGAATCTTAAGAATCAGGTATCCCTATTTGATATTTGTAAGTAAATCAAATAAATTACAAATAAGACTACCATACATGTCTAAATCTCACAAACCTACTGTTTCAAGATTAAAACAGAAGAGCACATCAGTTTCCTTTCATGTGTGACTCAAACCATTCAAAGATTTCATCATTTTTCAAACTTGTATACTCATGATATGCAAAAGCAAGATTGAGCTCCTCATTTATGTGGCGTAAAAACTTGAACTTTTCATCTATCAGTTTCTTCTCCACCAATGCCTCCTTCCATTTGATGTCTCTTCCATCTTTCTTCAAATATCCCTTTTGATCTAAAAATCCCTTTTTGCGAAGTACTTCAATTAACTTAACTGTTAACTCTGTTTCCAAACCCAGTACCCGCTTTGCCAGAAAACCTGCATCTGGAGGGAATTCCTCGCACCTAATTTCTTTGACCTCAATTTTCTTCTCCATTAGTTCCACCATATTTGAACGAATTTTACTAGCTCTAATTTTATCTTTTACCATATGCACAAAAAGGGTAGGAGGGTAGTTTTTCGGTATATCTATTTCTTCAAAAACACCCTCGGCAATCATAATACAAATGCTACTGAACTCAACTTTGGTGGCAAGTGCCGATACAAAATATCCACCAGAGGAAGCACCAATTGCAAATTTAGGCAAATTTTCCAATTTATTGCTTTGGATCCAATTTTGTATAATCCATTCCACATTTTCCATTTCTCTCCCATAAGTCCAGCATACATCCAAACTGGAAATTGTTAATACCGCCATGTTTTGCTCGAGAGCTTGAAGAACGAATATCCTTTCTTCAGGCAAGCCGGTACAGTGGGGGCAATTTGGGGATTTGTCCCAAAAATCGTAGGCATGAATGGTACAACCATGGGCAATGAAGAGAACAGCTTTTGGTGAATTGGGTATTTGGTATATGACTTCTGTGTCATTGGTATGGTACAAGGAGGGGTTGAATTTTGTAGAAGTCGGTAGGTTTTGGGGCAATCTTTGTGGGTTTTCTAGGGTTTTGATTTCAGATTGTGAGTTGGTAATTGGGTTTTGTTTGATTAGAAGAAATAATGCAAAAAGGATTAATCCTAACGATGAGAGAACGATTAATCTGCTTTTAAACGACGAGTGCAAGGGTATGCGGGTTGTTTTTTCAGATCCGATCCACATTGTTGAAGAAAGAGGTAGCAAATTGTGAAAATTAGCGGCGAAAGAAGAATATATCTCACCCTTTGTGTAGAGAGGATTAGAACTAGAAGCAAGGAAGATTTCAGGCAGGAGACTTTCTGGTACTTCGTGCTAATCCAGTAGTTGACTTTTCGCAGTTGAGCAGTACACTGCGCCTGTGCGCCTTGTTGCTAGTAACTGTTTCTAAAATTTTTGTTCCAACGGATCACGAGCCACAAGCAAAACGACCTCAAACAAATGTCAAGGCCCCCAACTGGCCCATGGGCCTCGGTACTTCTCTTCTCACCTCCTGGCCCTTAATTCTTAATTGCTTTGTTGGGCTCTGACTTCAGAGATTACCACTTACCAATTCCCTTCTCATTTTCCAATCATAAAGTTCATAACTACCGACCTTTTCTACAAAACCCACAAAATCGAAAGAAGAAGAAAAAAGTCTCGTGTTTCTTTCTCTGAAAGCGATGATATCGTTTTCTTTGGATAATACCGCGTGTTTCTTTCTCTAATTCTTTCTTTTTCTTTAGAAGGCAACAGCGTTCATTTTCAGAATACGATTGGTATTCAAATAAATCTAGATATTAATGTTGTGCCGATGCTCTCAAAGATAGCAATTGGTGGCATTGAGTTTATACATCATACAAGTAATTAATTAGCTAATCCACTAAAGCAGAGTCGATTGGTTGCTTAGAGTAGACATGTCAATGTGCAGAGATTTAGACTTACTAGGTTGTCTGGAATTATGACTTTTATATTGTTGATTTTTTCTGCACTGTAAGAGCAACCATTTGTGACTTTTCTGCACTCAAAGATGGATTTGTGACTTTTATTTCAGGAATTTTGTAATTAAATAAAATCTGCCAAGCCTTGCAAATAATCTTTTTTAGTATCAATATACCTGTTAGCAGCATTTTGCTGCCAACCATAAAAAAAAAATATATATGGATTTGAGGTATAATTGTTTTCTAGTTAGATGTATAGAGAACATATTGTAGAAGCTTTTTTTTTCTGAAGTTGATTGATTTTCTTGCAATGTAACTTCTTATAATGTGAAAAGCTATAATTATGTTATTTTTTGTTTCTTGTGGTCGAACAATGAATTTTGAAACTTTCATAAATATATAGACGTAATTCTCTTTTAGGTTGTATAATTTTTTTTTTTTAGTTTAGTAAGATCATTCTTTAAAGTCAACTATTTATTTCGTAAAAACAGTTCTAGATGTTCATGAAAAAAGTTTCAAAATCCATTGTCTAGATAGATAGAATAATAAAAATAAAAATTAAGGCTCCACAATATACTTTATGAAACATATACATTGTAAATCAGTTAAATTCAAAATATCATATAAATTTCTCTAAACTTTGGATTGAGGAAAATAATATATCAGATGAAATTATATGAATTCTTGTTTCTATAAAGCTTAAGATTATCCAAATCATAGTTCGAATGAAGAAGTTATTGCTCAAATAAGTAAAACTACGTACACAAAACGCTAGAAGGATTGTATGGAGGTCGGTGTCATGCATAGTACGTAATTGAGATTTTAGCAAAAATATTCAGGCATCCAATTTTGACTTTTTTTTGTTTTTTATGACATTGATTTGTATGTCAATTACATGCACTTTTAATGAAAAATTATTATATAAGCATAGTCAAATACCTAATGTTCTTTATGTTTCATCATGTCTCAAATTATGTATATCTATTTTCAAAATCTAATAAGTTGATATAAACCGCTTAACATGATTTCAATATTAAAATGTGCTCAAGGACCAAAATTTTATATTTTTTTGAAATTTTTTTACTTTTATTTAGATATATACAAAGTCACTATTATTGAATGGTCAGGAGTAATTTTGTACTTATCTAAAAAGGTATTAAAAATATTTCAAAATATATAAAATTTTGATTCCAAGCACATTTAAATAAAGAGATCATATTGAGTGGTTAATCAACTATTTGGTTATTGAATACAGAAATAAAGAATGTAAGACACGAGTCATTTAAAAAAAAATCCATAGATTATAAAATATAGTATTTTACAATTTCATTATATAACAAATTTATTAAGCTACTCAGATTAAAGTTTGAAATTTATACAATAAATTTTCGAGATAATAATACGGAAGGTAGACTTACTCTATTGAATAAAAACAAATCCAGTCATCTATAAGATCTTTTCCTATTAACTTGAATGAAACTTTTGTTACATTTACCTTGGAAAAAAATGACTCTTTTGTTGTAGATTTAGATACTGCCATGCTGGACTCTCGATGGCCAAAGACCCGAAGTTGGAGCGTGACTTGCGTTAGGAACAGATGATACAGGTGATGTCTATGAGGATTATTAGGGTCGTAGATTTTAACAGCGAAGTTTTGGCTCAAAGCAGCAAAAAGGTTAGAGAAATTTTTAAAAATGACTATTTACTCCTTCTTTAATACATACCTTATTAATGAATATAATCAATTGATAATTCTTTCTTTAATTAGCCATCAATCATAATTGATATTTTTGGCACAACAAAAAAAGGCTGCTGAACAAATTCATGCTTTGAGTACGCTATTTCTCTCTTCTTGTTCAGAAATTCTCAAATCAAAATCAAAGGTAATTTAAAATATTTAACTAATTTCATTTTTTTTCTCTCATCAGATGTCGATGATAATTTTGATGTTTGAAGTCTAGCATAATAATAAAAAAATAATTTTCTGCAATCTTTTAAGAGGTCATTTGATTTCTTTGTTTTATTTATTTTCATTTTTTTTGTTTAATAGATGAATATTGATGAGTCAGCAATTTCATTTGAACAGAGGCTGAAAAACTTGAATTACTCAGTTTCAAGTACAAAACTCGCGAAGATCTACTTATTGGTGTTAGAGCATTTTACTCGGCTAAAGGATACGTATTATCTATTTGTGGTTCAAAATCAGAAAAATATGTGGTTTTACAATGTAATAGAGGTGGTCAATATCGTGATGTACGGGGTGTGCCTTTAGATGAAAGAGAAAAGACAACAGGGACACGACGGATCAATTGTCCTTTTAAAATTAAGGGTAAAAAGATGGATGAAGGAATTTAGGTAATTGAAATACGTAACTTATCACACAACCATGAAGCATCTGCCGATATCTCTAGCCATCCTTCTCTTCGATAACTATCACAAGAAGATATTGAGAAAGTTGACCACATGACTCGATCTGGAATACCGCCTAGACAAATCATTTCTTCTTTACGCCAAAAGAAACCCGAGCTTAAAGCTGTCTCTAAAACAGTGTATAATGTGAAGACGAAAATCCATAGAGAAAAGTTAGAAGGTCGAACAATGATTCATGCTTTATTGGATGAACTAGGAGGTGGTAGGTTTGAGTATGATATTTTACATGATGAAGGTGATATTCTTACACATCTTTTCTTTATACATCCTATGTCAATCACTTTGGTTAAGAATTTTCCAAGTGTTTTCATTATGGATTGTACCTATAAAACAAATAAGTATAAGATGCCACTTTTTGATATCGTTGGGGTCTCATGCTTTAACACCTCCTTTTATGCTGGATGTGCATTTTTAAAGAATGAAAGGGAAGAAGATTTCATATGGGCACTAAGCATGTTTAAAAAGGTTCTTCCAAAAGAGACTCTACCTTCGATTATAATGTCGGACAGGCAAGAAGCATTTACAAATGCAGTAAATGTGGTCTTTCTGGCTACTACCCATCTTCTCTGTGTGTGGCACATAGAAAAGAACTTAACGACGAATTGTCAAAAACACTTTGATTCCAAAGAGGAATATGATATTTTTCTATCCATTTGGAACAAGGTAGTTTATTTTTCAACCGAAGCAGAATTTGATCAAAGTTAGTTGGAACTTCAATCACTTTATAAAGAGAAAAAGGATTCGCTACAATACATAATGAAGGTATTATTTAGTGTTTCAATTTAGTTATATGAAATATTATTTTATTTATCTAGTTTTCCGTTGAAACTTAAATTTAGAAAACTAAAAAAATTAATCAAGTTTGAATATATTTTGTTACAAATTAATTATAACGGTCCATATACTTAAAAAATCTAACAAAAAATAAATTAAGCATACCTCTGTGAAACTAATTTTTCTTGTGCAAATGTATATATTTTTGGAATAGTTGTTGGTATCCATAGAGTAGCTACTTAATTAGCCTTGCATCTCTAGTGGGGTGGTATAAACTTATTTCTTCTATAAGCATATCTCGTGCTAGATAAAAAAAAAAAAAAAAAAACAATTCGAAAAAGATTTTGATATAAGGCTTTATAATTGCTAACAATTGTCTAGTTTTAAATTTAATGTCCTAACTCAGGAGTATTATATTATTATTGAAACTTTGTAGGATTTACTGCCATTGAAAGAAAAATTTATTGGAGCATGGACGGATAAGTACTTGTATCTAGGCAATCGTGCATCCTCAAGAGCCGAACGGGCACATGCAAAACTAAAAATGTATTTGCAAGTTTCAACAGGTACTTACTTTTTTAGAAAAAAAATAAGGGTCTTAACCCCTATTTATATATGGTAAAATAATAAATTTTGTAATTATTAATATTGATTTAAGATTTTATGTATTATGCAAGTTAGTATCTTTATATAATTTATTTTTAACAGATGATTTTCAACGAGTAAAAGATAAAATATCTCTTGCAGTTGAGAACGAATTCAATGAAATAAAGGTGAACCTTTCAAGAGAAAAAATCCTTATCTTGCATAGTTGTGATATTCTATTGTTCAAGAAACTATTAATGAAATTCTCTATTTATGCTTTGAAAGAGTTGTACAAGCAATATGAAAGATAAAAAATAGAACATTCAATCCCGTTTGCACAGGAAATTTTGAGGCGACAATGGGTCTTCCATGTGCCCATAAAATAATGAAGTTCACCACTTCAATGTTACCGCTGGATTTGATTCATCCACAATGAAGAATTGATGATAGATCACTCTTGCATGCTCCACCACCCAACTCGACTAATGATGTTGATACTGAAATGATGAGTTTATTTAATGAGTTTCAATCCAAGTATCAACAATAGCCTCTTCACAAAAAAGAAGCTGCTAAGGAACTGATTTCTAACTTTATGTCCAATTCTAAGTTGATACTTGAACCAAAAGTTCCACGCAACAGGCGCAAGCTTTGGTGACCAAGAAATCAAAAGACATTAAGTTCTACCAAACAAGATCCATCTAAATTTGAACTTGTGGAAGCATCGAAAAAACACGAGTCATGTACCAACAATGAAGCCCCTCCAGCTAATGAAGCGATGATCTTTGAGAATAATGTTACTACTATGCTTAATTTAAATGAATTTCCTAGTTTTTAAATTTTTAGTTTTATTATTAGTATAATAATAAAATCTTTATCAAAAACTATATTCGAATTATTATTGTTAAAATAAAGTTTCTAGGATTAATTGTTGTTAATTTTATGCTATTATGTTATAAATTGTGACATCTCAAAATATGTAGGTGATATGTTGGTTGATCTATTGTTACACTCATTTTGGATATAAATTAAAAAAAAAAATTGAATTGTGCAAAAAAAGTATGTGTATATATATATATATATATATATAGAGTTAGGCTGGGGTGCTATGGATAGCATAGTGGCCTCCCGTGCTACGGCTCAATATTCAAGTTTTCAAAATCCAAACGGTCGATCCGAACCGTTCATTGTTTAATCCATACTGAAATGTGCTTGGAGACCAAATTTTACATTTTTTGGAATTTTTTTTCTATTTATTAAGATGGTTTCAAAATCGCTGTTTTTATTAAAATTCTGCACCACTGGAAAACAGCGGTTTCAAACATGCTTAATAAATAGTAAAAAAATTCCAAAAAATGTAAAATTTGGACTCCAAGCACATTTCAATATGGATTAAACAATGAACGGTTCGGATCGACCGTTTGGATTTTGAAAACTTGAATATTGAGCCGTAGCACGGGAGGCCACTATGCTATCCATAGCACCCCAGCCTAACTCTATATATATATATATATATATATATATATATATATATATAAATCAGACTTGTTGTTATATGATGTTGAAAAATAATAACAATAGAAATCAGGATATAAAATTCCAAATGCAAAAACTCAATATTTAATATAAAATAAATGGGTCGTTTTTTTCTAACAAAAATAATATTTGATTTTGTAACAATAAAAAAGGAAATACAAATATTCTGGATTTCATATATATATCTTTGAATTTATTTGAATAAAATATTTCTATTAAGACGTGATGCTCCATTAATGTTTATGGTCTTGTAATATGCTGTTATATTTAGTTGTGCATTTACATGTAAAATTTATAAGTTTTGAGTTTATTTAGTATCAAGTCAAGCGGTCAAATGTTTGAGTTTTTTAGTTAATTTTAATACATTCATTTTTTTTTAATTTTTTTGCCGCTCGATTTGATACTAAAATAACTCGAAAATATAAAAAAATAAAATTGTATATAAACGCATTACTCATAATGTAAATCAGTTTGAACAATTTAGATTAGTCATTTACAGTCGATTTGATAACTTTTAGAGTTTGTGTTATATAAACTAAAATGGCATTAATGTTATATTAGCCAAACTCTACTATATCTCTAGTATTATCTTGAAACTATACATAAATTTTTTTTATTAAGAAATTGTTTATAAATTTCATGTTGGTCAAATAATTGGCTTAAATTTTTTTTAAAATTTATTGCTAACATAATTTAATAGAAACTTTAAAATTAATTTCAAAAAATATAAAAATTAAAAACGTTAGACAGTTTATTTCCGTTCCTTGAAACTACGTTCTGGAAATATAGTTGATGAATTAGTCAAAATTCAAAACAGTTGATTATTGACCAACGATTTTGTGGAAAAATAGTTATTGCATGTTTTGACTAATTAGGAATTAATTTTCTTTCCTTTCGCAACTAATGGGAGACTTAAGACCTAGTAGAAGATAATTAAAAAATGAAAGGAACATCTAATTACCATTCGAGGACTTTAGAAACCAGCTCTAATGGTTTATTATTATGACGTACTGCAAAATCATGTGATCGTGATATACGAATCTGTTGTTATATTATATATTATTGTAAAAAAACTTCAACCAATTGTCAAGAATAAAATCGTTCTCAATTTATTATTAGAGAAAAGGTAACGTCCGCTCAAGTCAAATTTTTCGAAAATCTCTATGTATAAAAATCTTTCATTTTTAGCTTAGTTCTGATGCGCTTTCAACTGCCACAATTGTTATAATTTCAAGTATAATATTTTTATTTACAGGATAATATGTGTGTGTTAACAGGATAATATGTGTATGTTTACAGGATACTATATGTATGTTCACAGAAGATGGTCCCCAATAACTGTCATGCGTTTTTAACAGCTTTCATGCGTTTTTAACAACTGTCACGCATTTTAACAACTTTCACGCGTTTTTATGTTGATAGGATTTGTTGAATTAATTTACAGGATTTAGTATTGATGTTTATAGAATTAGTTGAAAAAATATGAAAATTTTTGGAGAACTGAAGTTGGAGAAATGTTAGCTGCTTCCTTATTATTAATACGAAAAGTATATCACGTGTTGAGGGGTATTATGTTAAAAATATAATATTCTCTTCGCTACTATATATTGACGTATTAGTTAGGAATACGTTATACAAATGAGAAAAGGAAAATCAGAATAGTTTTTTTTATTATTATAAAGATGGAGATCTAATTTTTATTGTTTATTTATAATTTCTGTAGGATTTTCGAATTCACAAAAAAAATGTTGTCCTTCGTTACTAGACTAAAATTTAATTTTTAAAAATAATAATAGTTTCTGCTCTGAAAAAAAAAGACGATTCGCTTAATTCTATCTTGTGAAAGCATGAAAAAAGAAAAACAAACATGTCATGAAATATTTTATTAAATTAAAGTATATATTATATTTTATTCATTAATAAATTAGATCAATGTATTACGACTAAGATAATATTTTTTGTGTTAAAATGGTTGATTCAAAATCTGACTAAAAGCTTTCTTTTATGTATATTTTAACTGGGTTCAAATGCCTTTATTTTTTTTTGCCTTCATCATGTTTCTATTTTTTAAAACTTTAATAATTTAAAATTTAAAAATTAAAAAAGTCAAAATAAAACCGTTGGATTCGATCTACATCATTTTATCAATGCACGTGTACAAAATTATGACATTTCAAATTTATTTGGGTTGTCATCAAGAGTTTGTAAAAAACGCACTAATGTGGATAATTTCTAAACGTTGATTTTTGAACTTATTGATTCACATAAAAACAAAATTGAAATATGATAATTTTTTATGAGCACATAGAGAAAATAATATAGATCACATCTAACGATATTATTTTATGTTTTAAGTTTTAAATTTTCAGTTATTAAAGTTTTAAAAAATAGAAATATAGTGAAGACACAAAAAATGGAGGCATTTGAACCCTCCTCTTTTAACTATAGAAATGTAATACTCTAATGAGTGAGTCTATGTTACTATGCATATCACGGGTTGTTACTGTGCTACGGCTCTATATATGAGTTTTCAAATCCTAACAGTCGATCCGAACCGTTCATCTTGTTCTCCATATTAATATGTGTTTGGAGACCAAATTTTACATTTTTTTAAATTTTTTGTCTATTTTTTTAGATTTATTGAAAATCACTGTTTTTGGATGGTTCAGAATTTTCAGATCAAGTGATTTTCTAAATATCTAAAAAAAATAGTAAATTCTTTTCAAAAAAATGCAAAATTTGGTCTCCAAACACATATTAATATGGAGAACAAGATGAACGGTTCGAATCGACCGTTAGGAATTGAAAACTCAAATATAGAGCCATAGCACGGTAACAAATCGTAATATGCATAGTACCATAGACTCACTCTACTCTAATACTCATCTTTACTAAAGAAAATATGAACAGTAGATTATAATATTTTTCATCAAATCTCCCTGCCTTTTGTGATTATGAAAGACATACGTACGAACAGTGTATTCAAATATTTTTCATCGAATCTCCCTGTATTTTGGAATTCTGAGAAGTATATAAACAGTGTATTAGAATATTTTGTAAGAAATGTTCTACAGGCCAAATAATATGGGCTGAATTAATATATTAAGTCTTATTGGGCTAGGTCCAAATTCTTGATCTGATCTGATCTCAGATCAGAACACGTTTTCTGAAGAGATGCATCCAGATGGTACAACTGAATGGATGCATAAGTATTATAAATATACATGCAGCAATTCGGTTTTTGGTTGTTCCAGAAATTCTGTTCCACAGATATCAGAAATCGTAAGAGAGAAAGAAAGAGAAAAAGACGGGGCTTTCATATCAATACTAGCATATCGACTGATTGTTTATTTTGGCTTTGTTCGTGTGGATACTGATAAAGGCGTGATTGCTGGGTTGTTGCGTGGATCTAACATGAAGGAAAGGAGAAGAATGCTACTGCTAGACTTGAAGATTCCGCTGCGCGTCTAGTGGTAAAATCTGTTTTAATCCTAGAATTAGTTTTATACTTGGATTTTGGTTTTCGGGCAATGAACAAATCTTGAACTGTTTCGAACTGTTGCACTATAACCTACCCGAAATCCCAACAGTGGTATCAGAGCCACTTGTGTAGAATTAATTCTGGATTTCTGATTGTTAATTAGATTAACGTATCAATTTAATCGATTGGATTGATTAAAATTATACAAATTAATTTGGCGATTGATGTGTGGGTTAAGGAATAATTAAATAATCATATCAATTAGATTGTTCTGACAGAATTGAATCAGTTGGATTGATTCAAATTTTAGGTTAATTAAAATTAATCTGAAAATTCAGTTTTATGAAAACCGAATCAGTTAGACTGATTCTGATATATGATTATTTTATGAATCTGAAGAGAAATTGTTTAAGTAATATATACGGGGTAAGGAAACCCCCTCGTATTGTTTTATACATGAGCCCATATTTAGAATTAGATTATATATCTAACTTTGTTTTGCAGTTATGGAATATGTGAATAGTATGATCCCGTTGCCTTGTGTGTATATGTTGTAATAAATGAATGAATGATGTGTGTAAATGCGGCCTAAGGTGCCCCATGAATTAATTTATTATATAATTAAAAGTGAATTGCATGTCACTTATTATGTATCATTTATACGGTCTGCGAACCGTTAAAATTAGGACATATATTTATTTTCTTTATTGCCATTAGAGTAGTTATTTTGGTTAGAATAAAGAAGATTACATGAAGGATGGATGGTGGCTATTGTCGAGTGGAGTCTTACAATGGAGATTATCATGCCATGGATCATACTATTCCACTTATGAATTGGGCTCATGTTATTATTTAATTGTTTATTATATAGCATGTTTTCAAAATAAACAACAAGGTATCATTAGTTATTAAGGTATCATTAGTTATTAAGGTATCATTATATAGCATGCCTTTCCAAAATCTCTAACCTATTAAGGTTTCGATTGCTAATTGATGGGCTTGCCAAAGCAAGGTATCATTAGTTATCTTAATGAGGTAGGATATAAGTGTTAGATACTTATATATAGAGAATTGGTTTTACTTAACTAGGCTATCAAAACATTTTTGGGCCTTGAGGCATAGGTTTGAGGAGTCGGGACATGGAATGTCACCTCAAACAAACCAAGAGTTATATTAGATGTAATTAGCATGGAAGTGCTTACCTAAATAACTAAATTCAAGCAGTGATGCCAAAGCTCACTTGAATTTGGTGAAATATGGATCTTGGTCCACTATGTGGTTTTATATGGGACATTAATTTTAAAACACATAGTGGGAGTAAAACTTTAGTGAAAAGGTTTTTCTAAAAACATAAACTTAAGTCTAAATTTCTACATATTTATTTTGTTGTAGATTATGGCAAATACATCCACTTT
>JARJHM010001867.1:0-12821 GCA_033356055.1 Carex pumila
TTTATTCGTATCTAAAGAGACCTCTTTCATATGCTTCATTAAGCAGTCGTGGAAAGGAAGTCTAGAAAGAATACTGAATGTAATCCCCATTACTTTCTATCCTTAGCAGTACCATTTCGCCAGAAAGAACGACTAATGTGATTCTATTCGTATTTAAAGAGGCCTCTTTCATATGCTTCATTAACTAGTCGTGGAAAGGAATTCTAGAAAGAAAACCGAATATGATCCCCATTACTTTCTATTCTTAGTAGTGTCTTTTTCATATGTTTTGACTTAGTTAAGCAGTCAATTCTTGAAACTGACTCTAGCTACCGTCTATCTTGTAGAGATAGTTTTTATGGTTTCTTATAAAAACGGTAAATCTAATATATATGTTTTTATATGATAGCAGTAAATCTGATTTACCTATATATGTGACCGAGTCACGTATATTTCTTTCATTTCGTAATGTTGACCTTGGTCAGCATTACGGACACGTGAAAGTTGCTTGTTAGAAAAATACCTATTGTGATCCAATTCCTATCTTCCTCAAAGACTTCTTTCATATGCTTCAGTAAGCAGCCGTGGAAAGGAAGTCAGACAGAAAAAATAGTGAATATGATCCATTTCCATTTTCTTAAAAGACCTCTTTCATATGCTTCAGTAAGGAGTCGTAGAAAGGAAGTCAGAAAGAAAACAATGCCAAATGTGATCCCACATTAGTATTTTTCTTCAAAGAATATTATATTTTCACGGTTCCTAGGAAAGATGGTAAATCTAGTTTTACCCATTTCATCTTAAAGCAGTAAATCTAATTTACTCTAAGCTGTAAATCTAATTTACTTATATACAGGACCAAGTCGGGTATATAATCTATCAGTTACCAATTCTTTATTTTGCAGCTATGCTCAGTTCTTATTTATACCATTTAAAGTACATAAACAATTTATATGTTTTAAAATCAGATATTCTTTTCTGTCCATAAAGAAATTTGGTAACGTGACAAAGTTCCTTTTGGGCCAGCCATTATGACACATGAAAGGGGCTCCCAGGAAAGATCAGGGTCACAAGGACCGCTTAGACTCAATCTTTTCTAGACAGAACCATTTCTTTCTTGTGTGGAAATGACAGCTCTTACTAAGGTACTTTATTGCTTCATCACATTCTTCGATGAACTTTACTTATCCGAAGGTTTTTGAAAAGGCAAAAAACTTACACTAAATTTTGCCATTTCAAAAGCATAGAGTAATTTGGTAACGTGACAAAGTCCCTTTTGGGCCAGCTATCAGGACACGTAAACGAGGGTTAGATGAAAAGTCGAGACTTTTCTTGTCATTAACCTTGTCGTTTACGGGTGGAGATTAGCAGTTCTTACTTGGATACTTTATTGCTTCATCACATTCTTAGATATACTCAAATGCAGTTGAAAGTTTTGAAAACGAAAACATAAAGAAAACATAAAATCCTATTTTATCCTTCTCAGTTGGAAAAACCAATCCAAGAAATGTAAAAGTTTACATTTTATAAGAAAGCATAAAGAAAGCTTAAATCTAATTTAACTTTCTTAGTCGGTAGAACCGATCCAAGAAAATCTTATTTCTAATCAGTTTTGGACTTAAGCTGCAAATGTAAGAATTAAACTGATATGCGGTATATGTATCTAATTTGCATAAGTTATAACTTTTAGAAAATCAATCAGCGGGAGAGCCTTGTGCTCTAATACCACTGTTGGGTTTCAGATACCACTTTTGGGGTTTCGCGGTAACCAAAATCCGTTTAGGCTTAAGGTGAAGAATGACCGTAGAACAAAAATTTCTATGGCCAACTTAAGCTCAGGATTAAACGGGGTATGTTAGAAAACTTTCTAAGGCGGTCCACCTTCAGTATTCCTTTGACATCAAAACCCAATTTAATCCTTTTACAGATCTACTCCATGATTGATTTCTAAAACTTTAATCTACTTACCAATTAAATAGATTAATATAACATATTTATACCTTGCTTCCAAATCACAGTTGGAATGCAGACCGAGCGTGTAGAGCTACATCACGGAAGGAATTGACTCGTCTCGGAGCATCAGACGTCTGATGCCTCTATCGGTTATCCACCAGGACTAACCAGAGAGCGGTTTATTTCTTTTGCCAGAAATACCGTAAACTGCGAAATTCTGCAAAAAACACTATTCACGGGAAAAAGACAAAAACCCATAAACACTAATTTTTGGTTACTCAGTTTCATCAAATGAGCAAAACTGACATACCGCGAAATTCAGTAAAACACTATTCATCAATCCTGTAAATACACTCCACAATAACCCGCAAGATTATACGTCAACTACGTATAACTTTCTTTTTTCAACCGAAACACTATTTGGGAGAGAAACCGAGAAAGAGAGAAAATACCAATTCGATTCTGCACGAAACGATACAAGTGAATTAGTGATTTTTCTCTCTACATGCACCCCTCTATTTATAGCCTTTTGAGGAGGTTCGCAAAAGACCGAAATACCCCTCAACATATGCCTATTTACAAGATATGCCATTGAATGGATAAGGATGACATGTCATGTGGATAATATTGATGACGTGTCATCTGGATAGGATTGATGACATGTCATGCGGATAAGGAGGAATCTGAAAAGACCCGAATGCCCTCAGCCCGAACACAAATAATGTTCATACAATTATTCTAAAAAATTATATATATTTTTCTTACGGTTGTTGTTTCGGTAATTTATACAATGTGTCATGCACATTTATAAATTAACCGATTAACTTTTATATAATGTGTAACACACGTTTATAAATTAACCAATATTTTTGCTTGTTATGTTTACATAACATTTATAATTTAATTATAACACGTATAATTAATTATAACCATCTTACTATTGATCATAACCAATTTATAATCAATCACAATAAGATTCTCCGATTAACTCCTATATGGTGTGACCCAATAGGATCTGTGTTATGTTGGTAAATAGAGTTAAAATTGTTTTAACTTCTATAATCATAGGTGACATCTGGCAATACATCATGACCATCCAATTACACAGATGATGCTGTACAGAACAATATCACGATCTAGTAAACAATTTACTTGTGTCTGTTCTTCTGTTTCATAGCTATCAGATTAGTTTCAAGGTAGATGTGTGTCATCCTTGTAAACTTAATCTTTTCTTGATCTTGAGTAGATTATCAAATATGATTACTCTTGTAATCATACCGCGCGCTGATAATCTTACTCTATCAAGGGACCCAATGATGCTATAGCTCGTATAAAATACGAGGGACAAATAGTATTCTTGGTAGACTATCACTTCCTTAGCTAAGCTATACATATGGGAATGCTACCGTTATGACTGCTTTTGACGGACAGCAGTGGATAACAATCACACATACATATTTCTCAGTGGGAACGATAAATACCTCATACTGTAGAACGTGACACTAAATGAAAACATAAATGACACGAACACAATTATATTTAATGTTTCATTCGGGGTCTGTCAAATACCATGTTCCTAGAACATGTATCTATGTGATTAAAATGACATCTCGTGTCAGGTGGTTTGTAAAACTTAACCATCTTTTAATCCACATACTAACCTTATAGCGGCAATTAGTATTCCTGCTAATTACCTTGGTCAGTGACCTTTTAAGATTAAGAGTATATATCATCTATATTATGGAGTTTCACAATTTCAGTCATGAACTCGAAATGATCCATAAATGCAATAATACTCAGGGCAACAAAATGATATTAATCATCCAATTCATGAACAAAGCTTTATGATAAATTATCGTATTAATGACTTTTAGATTATTACAAACTAACAATTTGGTCTCCAAGCACAATTTAATGTGGATATGAACTTGAATGGTTCGGATCGACATTTTGAACTTTAAAACTAGAGATATGAGTGCAAATTAAAACACTCACTTCAATTGGCAAAATATGGTAGCCTTACTATATATATATATATATATATATATATAGGAACATGCTAGCGTGCTATGCATAGCATAGAACCCTTCTATGCAACGGCTTGGATTTTGAGTTTACAAAATCCTAATGGTCGATCCGAACCGTTCATCTTGTTCTCCATATTAATATGTGTTTGGAGACCAAATTTTATATTTTTTGGAATTTTTTTACTATTTCTTTAGATTTATTGAAAATCGCTGTTTTCAGCAAATCTGTACCATAAAAAAACAGCGATTTTCAATAAATCTAAAGAAATAGTAAAAAAATTCCAAAAAATATAAAATTTGGTCTCCAAACACATATTAATATGGAGAACAAGATGAACGGTTTGGATCGACCATTAGGATTTTGAAAACTCGAAATCCAATCCGTTGCATGGAGGGGTTCTATGCTATGCATAGCATGCTAGCATATTCCTATATATATATATATATGAGGAGGGATCCAATTACACCCTTTTTTGGTGAGACCAAATTACACGCTCCATTTACAAAACTTTTAAATTTGAAACAATCGATCCAAGCCGTTCAACATAATGAATATGTTAAAATATGCTTCAGATCAAAATTTATATTTTTTTGGAATTTGTTTACTATTTATTAAGTATTTAACAAAATCACTATATTCAGACCATTGAATTTTTGTACCCATCTTAATAACTAGCAAAAGAAAAATTCAGAAAAAAAAATGTAAAATTTGATCTGCAAGCATATTTTAACATATCTATCATGTTGAACGGTATGGATCGACTGTTTAAACTTTGAAAACATAGGGTGTAATTTGGTGTCACCAAAAAAGGGTGTAATTGGATCCCTCTATATATATGAGGAGGGATGAAGTTACAACAATTTTTGAGTTACAATAAATTATCACAACCATTTTCTACATTTTCAAAGTCCAACTTGTCAATCCAAACCATTAAATATGATTTCTACAATAAAATGTGCTTGGAGACCAAATTTTATGTTTTTTGAAAAAAATTTACTATTTATTAAGATGGGTACAAAATTCAATGGTCTAAATTTGACTAGTTTTTGTACCCATCTTAATAAATAGTAAAAAATTAAAAAAAAAAACATAAAATTTGGTCTTCAAGCACATTTTATTGTAGGGATCATATCTAATGGTTTGGATCGACGATTTGGACTTTGAAAATGTAAAAAATGATTGTGGTAACTTGTTGTAACTTGATCCCTCCTCTATATATAAATATATATATAATTATTATTTTAGCTTTTATATAATATAATCCTCTCATAAATGTTAAATTTGTGCCCGTAACTTAGTGATTAAAATTCAACTTTTTGTTATAGAAACTTGAGTTCAAATCTCAGTAGCCAACATTATTTATTTCAACCCCTCCAATTAATTTTTTTTAATTCCGCCTTTACATGTAATTAGAAGTGTTATTATTATGTGAATTACAAATTTTAACAATGCAATACATTAGTTATCAACTTACTATTAGACCGTTGGATTGATAGATCACGCTGTACATTAATTAATACACAACTAATTAATTTAACCAACAACTTGTATATACAGATCAAAATTTTGTTTAAAAAATTATAAAACAGGACCTCTCTCTTTGTAGTTTGTACTCAACCATGCACATGGTGTATAAATTATTTTATCTTCTGTTTAAAGTGTTGGTTGAATATATATTTTTCCACTCAACAGTAACAATTCCAAAAAAAGAAGGAAGAAACAGTGACATGCAAACTAGCATATCTCATTTGTCAACTGTATGCAATCAATTTTGTTTTTTTTAATAAAGTATGCAATCGACTTGCTGGAGCCTTATCAGCTGGAATTTCATATCCACGTGAACAGTTCCTTGATCATTGTTCAAAAGCATCACAATTGTATATATATTCTTAGTCGGATATTGATATAGACGAATGGGAAACTAATAATCCTTCTAAAAATTAACAAGTTCTCTCCATCTTTAGTTACTGTTTTTTCAAATAATTTTTTAAATTACAAAAAAACAGAAGCGGCTGGGCTGAGTCAAAAAGGGGGAAATGATTATTCGGAACAAGCACAAAGTGTTTCAAAGTTACAGAAAAACAGCTCCAATATTATAAATCTTTATCATTCATTCATTCTCCCGAAAATTTTATTTATACCATAAAAAAAAAGTAATGATTTTATCCCCACGTTCTAATCTCCTATTTATCCCCCCAACTAATTAGTCTCACTAACTATTAAAGTCAAATGACTTTAAAAAAAAAATCAAAATCATCTTTCTCTCCAATTGGATCTCCCAGTCAATCCCTCGCTCCTAGAAAGAAAAACTTTCATGTCACGATCAATCTCAACAGCCTCCACCACCCGTACCCACCTCGTGTCTCAATGGCCTCCACTTGAGTGCTCCATAAGCATGGTGTACCGTCGAGATCCGGCGAGGAGAGCGGAGTGCACCGTCGAGATCCGGCAAGGAGAGCGCTGTGCACCGTCGAGATCCGGCGAGGAGAGCATGGTGCACCATTGGAGGGGATCCATGCTAACCTAGTGAAAATTGTCAAAGTGGAACATATGAATACTTTATTAGTTAGATATAAATACTTCTTGGAAGAGGTGGGGTGAGAGAGATGAATTTGACTTTGAATTTTGAATTGTATAAATTATTTCGAACATGTATGAATACTTCATAATTGTCAGTATAAATACTTCTTTTAGTTAGATATGTATACTTCATGTTGTTAGAAATGAATACTTCATATTGTTAGATATGGATACTAGGCTGTTGAGAATACTCCTTGGTCCCAATTTGAGCAGGTGTGAATATTGTTAGTGTCAGATGTGAATATTGTTAGTGTCAGGTGTGAATATTTCATTAGTTAGATATGAATAATTATATATATGAATACTTCATTTATTAGATATTGAGTACTTCATTAGTTAGATATGAATACTTCATTATTTAGATATGAATACTATATAGATTTGCTGATATTGTGATTCGCTGTAGTGGTCCCCAATCTTGACAAATGTCGCTTTCGGACGGTTGCGGTTCCCAATCCTGGCTGTCATGTGTCGTCAACGGTCCCCCTGATCGTTACTGGTCCCCAAGATTAATGGTCCCCTCCAGTTATTATTTACATATGACGAACATTATAGATAATAAATATGAATAATATACATTTTGACTATTAAAAAAATAATGTTAATCTTGCTCCTTGGTGGTAGTTAGCACGTGCGCGTCAGTTAGTGGTCCCTTGATTGTATTTTTTTTTGTCTTTTAGCACGAGGAACAGATAGGGGACTGAATAGGGGATACTGTTAGTCGTTCCCAAAAAAAAAACCAAATAACCACTTTTTCAATGGAATTAGAAAAACATCACGTCCGCCATATGCCTTAGTAGACCCCAATGGCTGAGCGGACCCTATTTTTTTTTAATAGAAATAAAAATTTTGTGAGAAAATTTATGTTAATATGTTTATATAGAGGAGGGTTCAAATGCCTCCATTTTTTGTGCCTCCACTATGCCTTCATTTTTTAAAACTTTAATAATTCAAAATTTAAAACTTAAAAATCAAAATAAAACCGTTAGATATGATCTACATCATCTTATCTATGAACATATAAAAAATTATGGCATTTCAATTTTATTTTGATTGTCATCAAGAGCTTGTAAAAAATGCACTAATTTAGATGATTTCTAGATGTTGATTTTTGAACTTTTTGATTCACATAAAAACAAAATTGAAATATAATAATTTTTTATGTACACATAGAGAAAATAACATAGATCACATCTAACAGTTTTATTTTGACTTTTAAGTTTTAAATCTTGACACTATTAGAATAATCGTTTATTGCATGACAACGAAAATAGTTTATTGCATGGCGTTTGTCATGCAACAAGCCCCAAAATGGCTTTTTGCATAGCGTTAGCCATGCAAGTGCAACCATGCAAATGCCTTCCATACAAATAGTCAGTATTTACAAGGGCAACCATGCAAAAAGTCTGTTACATGAGGCTTGTCATGCAATAACTAGCCATGCAACTACTTTGAGAGTTGACCCAGTTTGGAGTATATGCAAGGGAATAGAGTGCAGGTCCCATCATACTATTTGCAAGGAGCGGACATGGGTCCCACCATAGTATATGCAAGGCAAAGGAACGCGGGACCCACTAGACTATATGCAAGGATAGATAACGTGGGACCTACTTGATTATTTGCAAGGTTAGTTAACTTGACTATTTGCAAAGCTAGTTAACGTGGACCCCATATGTTTATTTACACTTTTTGCATGCACATTAGTTACCAATATTTGCGTGAAAAATCCGATGACAATAAAAATAGCTTCCTAGAGGCAAGAAAGTAGAATCTAATTTTACAATCCTCCCTCCCTGTACCAATCCAGCACTTTTTACCAATTCCCAAATTCTCATTCAATAAGATATGCATAAAACACACAGAAGAGTACATAGAAAGCAACAAATAAGCATTGACCAACATAATATAATCATCATACATTTTTTCAAGATTATAAAAGCAATAAAACTACACCTTTCAAGCAAGTAACAAAATAAGAAAACTAACTTCTATATATAATCAAAATATACTCACCTTTCAAGCATTAACAAAATAAAACTCGCCCCCATGAGTTAAAAAAGTATACCCAAATTATAACCAAAATACTTTACCCTTAATATACCCAAAATATTTTTCCAAGAACAATGAACTCTTTCATTTCTCTTGCTATATTGTCCTCACTGCAGTAAAATTGAGAAAGTGAGTTAGTTTCTTTTGGAGAGTGGAGTATTAACAAAGTGCAAAAACTACCTAAAATTTGGTACTGTTGTCCCTAATATTATACATATACATGCATGTTAAAGAAGAGAATGAAAGTTATCATTTTGTAAAGGAAACCATGAGAAAACCTTGAGTCATAGCCTCTTGAAGAAGTGGGACCAAAACTCCGATGATAACTACCAAAGGGAAGGTCAGACAAGGAGGAGATGTGAAAATTGCAAATTAGACCTTACAATTAGTAGTATTATCATAAATTTCATATTAATACATTTATTATAAATATCCATATATTTGTAAGATCTTGCCTACAACCTCTTAAGAAATTATCAAAACTAACTAAATCCCCTCATTTTTCCATAATATCTTTTTAAAAAAAAAATTGCAAGAAACAAGAGGTTATTTGGCCATCTTTTTCGTGGAATTAGAACAAGTGATAAATGACATCTATTACATTTATAGGGTACTTGAATTTGTTTTATTTTTTAAGGCCTGCACCACATATATAGGTTGAATGTCAAACCTAATTCATACCTTGTTAATGACATGTTGCCAAATATTTCTTAGTTTGCAATCTGATAATGGTTTCTGAAGAAACTCTGCTGCACCAAGCTAAAAAGAGCCAAAATGGAATGTATAAACACATTTTTAAACATATATTAAGCGGTTACAAGATAATTTCATCTTTTGTAATTATGAAATTAGGTCTCGGACTTACAACTATGCATTTCAACATGGTGCTCAAGCTAGAAGCAATCGATATCACTGCAGGCCAATTAGATTCCGCATTTGTCAATATACACAAGGTTGTTTGATAATTTTACATAAAAGAATTAATTGAACATAATATATAGCAAGGAACTTAAGAGATATATAGCAACTATTTTAGCAGTACTTACCGATAACCGGAAGGGTGCGTGCTGCTTCAAGAAACTTGTAGCTATGTGAGCAATTATCTGTTATTACCCGAAAAATACAAACTGTGAACAATCTTGTATTTAGAGAGTCCATGGAAATATTTTGAGGTTTTGGAGGGAGCACAGGAAAAAAAGTTATTCTATAAATGATTTTCAAAAGGGAAATTCAGCAGGTCATGCTGATTGCTAAGCAAACGCTAAACCATCATCTCAATTGTGAATTATTTTATGTCAGGAAAAAATACACCACAATCAAGATATTATCAAATTGTCCTGAGGTTATATCTGTTGGTCCATAAACTGTTGCATCTTTTGACCTATTTTGACAGTTTAAGGTTTTGGTTCTGGTTTGGTGAAACTTTTATTTTGACATCTTTATTTGTTAAGAACCATTATTTGAGGGTAACCATTTTTTCTTGAGGGTAACCGTGAAAGATAGATGAAAGATTAAGGGGGTAAAATGAAAATTAAAAATGATGGCTCAATTTTTGTACACCAGAATATGGAATAGAGTAGAAAATTGACCTGTAAATCACGAATTAATGGCAAACTGCTAGTGATTGAATAAAGCTGAACAGAACCGACAACCTCAGTTACTTTGCATAATGCTTTAAAACCACGTGATTCCAAATTACATGCAACTCCAGACATGACATCCCCATCTATTGTTATTTCAACTCTACAAACACTAAAATTAAGAGAGTCAAGCAACACAAGCCTCACTTAATATTTTAGCTGTCAATTGAGTGTCAAACCAGTTTAGCTTTGGTTAGATTTACCTGCAAAAATGCAATTTAACCAGACGATTTTAATCACGTAGAAATATAATTGCAAATCAACAGTGAGTTTAAAATGAACAATGAGATGGGGAAGATATCTATAATTGTTGACAGTATGACGTGCAATTCTATAGTGAAAGAAAGATATAATTCAAATCAAGAGTTGTTAAACCCTCAATTTAGTATTATTGATCCAGTAACCATCCTTTGAGGACTTAGGCCTTAATTCAATTTATTTTTTCTTTATTAAATTAAACTTATCCAATAGTGGTGAGCCTTGTGTACCTTTGAAAATTAAACTTACCGCTGGTAGCACGGCCCCTCAGTCTCAACCTTCTCTTTTCCCACATCAACCCCTGTAAATATAGTAGGAAAATCAACAAGAGAAATCAATTTCAAACTCATACCCGCAACACTGTACAATTTGGTGCCAACAAGGAAAGAGTTGTGCATACAAAATTGGAAAGAACATAATAGAGGAAGGGAGATAAACCTTGAAGAGTTCTCCTCAGCTCGCGTGGATGTCACCAGGGCAGGGGTGAGGCAGTCACCAGGGTTAGGGGTGCTCACTGTAGGGGTATAAATGAACCGCCTCGCCTGACGACCAGCCCTGCTGCACGTCCGCACTTGGCCAGCGATCGACTGAACTGGCCCCACTTGAGCCGCCTCCTGCCTTGCACAAGGGTTTGGTCGTGGGATTGGGCGAAGGTTTAGTGGTTAGATCGTGAGTGAAAAAGATCGACATATTCAAGGGATTAGGTTTGGTGATAGCAGCGGCGCCATTTGGAATTTCCGAAAAAAAGAAGAGGGAAAAAAGCGGATAAAATTGGAGGGAATAGAAAAAATTAGGAGAAATGAAAACCTAGCGGCTGCGCACTAGAAGAAGGAAAAATGAAAAGTTAAGAGGCAGATCTAAAAATGATATTGACTCTGAGGTAACATGATATTTTTGTTTAGATCGGACTGTGTGATCATGTTTGCGCTCTAATATCAAAGGATCATGTGCATCATGTACCGTCAAATCTAAACAGAAATATTATGTTACATAAGAGTATAAGGACTTCCTATCCACATGTATTTAAAATGAATAAATCAGAACCATTATTCTCTTATCAAACGGTATAAAATCTTGATATTTATGATAGATGCATAGAAACGCATATGAAAATTTATCAGAAAAAATAGTTTTATTTTTTTTACATCTTTTATAGTCAAATAATACTTGTACATATCATTTTTATAGACTTTCATTATTATATGCCCCTTCAAATTTATAAAACATTTTCGGACCGTTCATTTTCACGCGGAAAATCAACGGTCGATCTGTGATAAAATCTTTCCTAATCTATTTTAAAATGATCAAGGGAGAATATTGAACATAACAAACATAAGAGTTTGGAAGTTTTATTATGTATGGGTTTCGATCCAACACAAAGTGTTTATGGCCATACGATCTTCAATTTTCGGTCAAATGGATGGATGGGTTAATAAAAACAAAATTTGATCAAACTTGAGTGCAATACAATAAATGTAGTGATCTTTAACTTAAACGGTTCTGATCGACCAATAGTCAAATTATTCCCGTGCATCTTCATTAACTCACGCAACAAGAGTTTATATTTCATATTCATACACACAGGATATGAGTCATATATACAACATGCATGTAATGCTAAAAAGTTTAATTTGTCAAAATTATTTAACTAGCATTAAACACGTTATAACACAAATTCTTGCATAAATTTCAATTAATAGAAACTTGAAAAAATTAGGAATTTGTTTTTAATTTCTTTCACATTATTCTTTGTAAACATATAATTTAATTAACTTGTAAATTTTGAATTTCTTTGAATTTCTTTCACATTACTTTTTAATTTCTTTCACATTTCAAGTATTAATTTTGAATTTTTTTTTTGAATTATTGTCATATTTTCAAAAATTTATAATAAAATTCTATAAAAGTGACAATTACAAGTATGATTTGATCATAAAAACTGTAAAAATTTTGAAAATATTTTCTTTAATTTTTTTCATATTATCTGTTGTATATGCATAATCTAATAATTTCTACTTGTACTATATTTGAGAAAATACTTGTACTATAAATTTATTTGAGATAAAACTTTGCACTGCAAATTAATTTTATAGGTACATCACATAGGATAAATCAAATTAAATCGGTCACTCTAAACCTCCCCGAATTTTTTCTATGAAATTATAAAATATCCACAAATTTTATAACTTCATACATGACATATGATTATTCACCCTATAAACTTTATATATTATAAAATATGTTGTTTTAAGTTTTTACTAATCACATGTTAATTCAAACTTCTCTGTGTAAGTCGTTTTAATTTTTTTTGTTAACTATTGTAATATTTTTTGTAAA
>JARJHM010001868.1:0-12807 GCA_033356055.1 Carex pumila
GGGGAATTATGACCACCAACGGATCCGAGTCACTGAATGCAGTATTCAAGCAGAGCCGGATGTTGCCTGTGGCTGCAGTTGTAGATGACACATTCTACAAGTTAAATGCCTAGTTTCATGAACGATGTACTAAGGCTGCAGAATTAATAAGGATGAACCAGTCATTTTCAACAAGGGTGGATGAGAAACTAAGATGACATAGGGACAAATGTGCAACTATGACCGTGATCCCGATGGGTAATGATGGAATTCAAAGTGCAAAATCCAAATTAGTACGTTCCTACTAGCCGTAAACCAGATGGCACTATGGCGTTTGTTAAGAGGGCTTGCAAGTACGTGGTTAAATTCGGAGATACCAGGGCGGTAACCTGTACATGCCAAGGACCCTAGCTAAGTCACATACCCTACAGTCACATGATGGCAGTATGCCGAGTGAAGAACTACTATGAGGATCACTATGTTGCTAACATGTATCGTATCGATTACCTTGCTTCCACTTGGGGTGGATCTTTCCATTCTTATCCTGATTAGCATAAGTGGCCTGCATATGTCGATGATAGAATACTCCCTTCAGAAGGATGGATAAGAAAGGGAAGGAGGAGACACAAGCGTATTGTAATGACCATGGACGAGATGGGTGGTAGGTGACCGTTGGGAAATCGTGCTCGTCGTTCTGTTTCCGACAGGCGCAGGGCAGGTACGTAGAATTGTACAAAATTTATTTATGCTTTAATTATATTACTAACTGAATTGCATTGTTATATTCAGATGCAATAAACGAACACAATGAAAGAGAAAATGCCAGAGTTGTTGCTGAAGCAATCGGAAGAACACAACCCCCTCCTCCTGTAAGCCAATCATCTAGTAGCCAAGCCTCTACAAGTAATGCCGCACCTACCACTGGTACTAGAAGAACTAGTCGTTTGTTAGGTCTATTCAAACGTGATGGCAGATAAACTTGCTTTTTTTCTTATGCGAATTGATTTATTTGGTATATGTGTATGTGTATGTGTATGTATATGTATGTGTATATGTGTATGTGAGTTAATATTATGTGTATGTGTATGTGTATATATGTATGTGTATGTGTATGTGTATGTTTATATGTGTATATGTGTATGTGTATGTGTATGTAGATGTGTATGTATATGTATATGTCTATGTATATGTGTATATGTATATATTATGCATATATAATAAAAATCATAATAAAGCTCAAGTCCTTAATTAGTGTTATGTTAAGACTTGTGATATCCAAATGACAAATAAAATCAAAATTCACCAAAAAAAAAAATTAAAGTTATAAAAATTTATGACATCACTTCGTAAATATATCAAATATTTTATTTTTTGACATACACTCTAAATAAGAAAACTTTTTTTTCACAAAATTATTCAAATCAAAATACTAAGATTTCTCTAAAAACAAAAAAAAAAACAAAAAAAACCATGAGGCGCCTCAGGGTGTGGCTGTTAGTTTGTAATAATCTAGAAGTCAATAATACGATAATTTATCATAAAGCTTTGTTCATGAATTGGATGATTAATATCATTTTGTTGCCGTGAGTATTATTGCATTTATGGATCATTTCGAGTTCATGACTGAAATTGTGAAACTCCATAATATAGATAATATATACTCTTAATCTTAAAAGGTCACTGACCAAGGTAATTAGCAGGAACACTAATTACCGCTATAAGGTTAGTATGTGGATTAAAAGATGGTTAAGTTTTACAAACCACCTGACACGAGATGTCATTTTAATCACATAGATACATATTCTAGGAACATGGTATTTGACAGACCTCGAATGAAACATTAAATAGAATTGTGTTCGTGTCATTTATGTTTTCATTCAGTGTCACATTCTACAGTATGAGATATTTATCTTTTCCATTGAGAAATATGTATGTGTGATTGTTATCCACCACTGTCCGTAAAAAGCAGTCATAACGGTAGCTGAGGAAGTGATAGTTTACCAAGAATACTATTTGTCCCTCGTATTTTATACGAGCTATAGCATTACTAGGCCTCTTGGTAGAGTAAGATTATCAGCGCGCCGTATGATTACAAGAGTAATCATATTTGATAATCTGCTCAAGATCAAGAAAAGATTAAGTTTACAAGGATGACACACATCTACCTTGAAATTAATCTGATAGCTATGAGACAGAAGAACGACACAAGTAAATTGTTTACTGGATCGTGATATTGTACAGTACAGCATCATCTGTGTAATTGGATGGTCATGATGTGTTGCCAGATGCTGCTCATGATTATAGGAGTTAAAACAGTTTTGACTCTATTTACCAACATAACACAGGTCACACCATATAGGAGTTAATCGGAGAATCTTATTGTGATTAATTATAAATTGGCTATGATTAATAGTAAGATGGTTATCTTCTCTATATTATGCATCTTAAATTAAATTGGTTGTCCTGAAACTGCAACGGTTGTGATTGCTTGATCAAAATTCATATTGAATCTGAACCCTTCAGTAAAATAATCTGTCTTCCTTTGATTAAATACATCATTTATATGTGTAGAAGTCTAAATTTAGTTTAAATTGGACCCGCCACACAAAAGGCCACACGTTATTTGTAATATCGTGCCGAAACCTTTTTCCTCGGAACTTCCAAACCCTCCGATGCTTCATTTCTTTCCTCCTTCCTGTTGCGTCTTCTTTTTTTTCTTTTCTCTGATCGGAAGAAAATCAAATGAGAGAGATGATCAGTTGGCGTCTCCTTTTCCCCTCAAGACCGCGCCAGAACAAAAATTGGAGGCGACGAAAGATGCTTTTATCCCGACCTCCCAATCGTCTAGGGTTAGGGTTTTAACTTCTCAGGTGGTACGACCACAACCAGAGAGATCTTGGAGAAGGAAGCATGGCGGGGCCTGGGACGATGACGGGGACACGAAGGAAAAACGAGCATATGAGGTGTAGGTGAGTGAAGTCATGCTCCAGCAAACCAGGGTTTCTTCTGTGGTTGCATATTATAACCGATGGATGGAGCGCTGGTCCACTGTGCACAGCCTTGCCAACGCTTCTCAGGAGGTTTGTTCTTTTTTTTTGTTCTGGTTTCTTGCTTGATGGTAGTATACTCCATTTTTCTCGCCACTGGTACAAAGTAAGTCGGTATTGGATGCTGCTGGTATTGGAGGTGCAGTTTACTGTTGGGGTGTATTGCTACTGGTACATTAAATGTCGGTATGCAAGTGGTACAGTCTTGCACAACCTGATTGTCGGTTTTTCTTTGTTTTAATTTTTATATATTTTCTTTGATTCTGTTATACAATGGTCGTAAATTTAAGCTATTATCGTCCCCAATAAAATATGAAAAAAAAAAATCAAGAAACTAAAATTGCACACAATACATTTTTGCATTCAACAGAAGTTTCATATTAAAAACTGTATTGACCGGAACAAATGGCTAGATTTATTTTTCTATCTGAGCAAATTAATTTAAGCAAACGGGATTTTTAATATTCAATCAATTGGGACTCGGTACCAAAACTCTTATAAATATACAAAACTGTGTATATTTTCTTTGCTAAGTCCTTTAATTCCTTTGATGGAACTTCAAAATTCCTGTTATTCATTATAACACTTAGAAGGTCAAGGAGTTAATGGATAGTATCCAGGTTATTGGTCTCCAAGTACCCGTTAGTTCATATGATATGACTCCATTTATTTTCAATCTTTCTGTTCATTCGTTTTACTTCTTTACTAAGGTATAGATAATCAACTGCCTGAGATGCTATGTGTACCAGTATCCTCCCCAAATTTACTAGAAAATCAGAAAATCACCAATAAAAATGAAAAAAAAAGTCTCTTTTGCAGCTTTATCTCTGTATTTGGTGTTTTAATATAGTAGTTTCTATAAATAATAGCTACTCTTGTGTTATTTTATTTTTACATTTGGTTCACTGATATCACCTTTTATACCATAATTTTTTGTAGGGTTTTTAGGTTCTCGCCGGTATGACGGGCATCAGTAACTCGGCCTTCCAACAATCCGATGCAAGGTCCGATGCAGTTCCAAAGAAACATTGAGGTACCATTTATTGTTAAAATAATACTATCATGCCAATGGTAAAATTGTCCATTGTTGAATCAGTTCACACCAAGAAGTTTTATTCCTTTATTTTATGCGTTTTCTTTTGTTAATTGTCAATACCATATGAACCAAGCTTTGTAAAATAACCCTATCATATCGGAATTCAGTTCCCCTAAAAGTAACTCAAATTTTGAGTTTGGATCTGGTCCGTCTGATTTGTTATGGTGAGAATATTGAGGAACCCTGTGCATTCCCCTTTGGGCCGGATTCTGATCAAACGGTAAACTCAAATTTTGGGCTACTTCAGGTGATTCAGACCCATCATACTGAGGGTAAAACTGTCCATTGTCAAATCAACTCATACCATGAAGTTTTGTTTCTATTTTTGTGCCATTTTCTTTTGTTTTGTGTCAGGCATCATTTGAGGTGAATGAGAACAGACTTGTCAGATACAGTATATACCACAGCTTTGTCATATGTAATTAAAGAAATTTGTTTAATGTTACTCTTATTACCTTTTGTGTTGTTCCCATAAACAGAGATTAGTTTTGATAAAATGAGTCATAGGCAATAGAATAAATGAATTAGATGAATTTTAAATTGTGTTATTGTTCTTCTCTTGCCAAACAAAGATAATATACCAAAATCCAAGCCCAATTCTCTCTCAGGGTCTATCTAATTGGAGAAAAATATATATAGAAAGAGAGAGATGCTAAATTTTGTATTCTAAATCCTAATTTCTTGTACTCTTTATTGCAATATCAAATGGTCACTAAATACTGTAATTAAAACTGACAACATAAATTCTATACATGTTGACTATATCCAATTAAAAATTCTATTCATGTTGACTATTTAGGTTCTGTAATCATGTCATATGAGATAACTACTAGATTTTTTTTCTTTTTGCGCATAGAATTTATAAATTTGAATTCTTTTTGTTGGACTACATAGAAGAGATCAATGGCAATGATATTTCAAAAATTTGTTTATGTTATATTTGATTTTTTTTTTCATTTATTGTTATTTCTTTTACTGTTATTTATTATTTGTCTTATCTTTTATTTTTTCTTAATTCTGTATCAATATCAATAACAAAATATTTTCATATTTCATTCAATTTTATGAAATATTCCGTCACAGCGCACGGACACGATACTAGTAATTAATTATACGTGTTATAATTAAATTATAAATGTTATGCAAAAATAACAAGCAAAAACATTGGTTAATTTATAAATGTGTGACACGTTGTATAAAAGTTATCCGGTTAATTTATAAATGTGCAGGACACGTTGTATAAATTACCGAAACAACAAACCGCAAGAAAAATATATATATAATTGTTCAGAATAATTATACGAATATTATTTGTGTTCGGGTCGAGGGCATTCGGATCTTTTCAGATTCGTCCTTATTCGCATGACATGTCATCGATCCTATCTAGATGGCATGTCATCAATCCTATCCACAAGGGCAAAATGGTCATTTCACACCTATGCCACCTTGCATGATGTAGAAGCATGGAGAAGAATGTGGACGGGTGTGGAAGGGGTATTTTGGTCATTTCACATATAAAAGGATGAGGTGTCAATGGCATACCTTGTAAATAGGCCGAACTTGGAGGGCATTTCGGTCTTTTGCGAACCTCCTCAAAAGCCTATAAATAGAGGGGTGCATGTAGAGAGAAAAACCACTAATTCACTTGTATCATTTCGTGCAGAATCGAATCGGTATTTTCTCTCTTTCTCGATTTCTCTCTCAAATAGTGTTTTGGTTGAGAAAATAAAATTATACGTAGTTGACGTATAATCTTGCGGGTTGTTCTGGAGTATATTTACGGGACCGATGAATAATGTTTTACCGAATTTTGCAGTATGTCAGTTTTGCTCATTTGATGAAACTGAGTAACCGAAAATTCGTGTTTACGAGTTTTCATCTTTTCCATATGAATAGTGTTTTTGCAGAATTTCGTGGTTTATGGTATTTCTGGCAGAAGAAATTAACCGCTCTCTGGTTAGTCCTGGTGGATAACCGATAGAGGCATCAGATGTCTGATGCTCCGAGACGAGTCGATTCCTTCCGTGATGTAGCTCTACATGCTCGGTCTGCATTCCAACTGTGATTTGGAAAGAAGGTATAAATATGTTATATTAATCTATTTAATTGGTAAGTAGATTAAAGTTTTAGAAATCAATCATGGAGTAGATCTGTAAAAGGATTAAATTGGGTTTTGATGCCAAAGGAATACTGAAGGTGAACCGCTTTGGAAAGTTTCCTGACATACCCCGTTTAATCCTGAGCTTAAGTTGGCCGTATAAATTTTTGTTCTACGGTCATTCCGTACCTTAAGCCTAAACGAGTTTTGGTTACCGTGAAACCCCAAAAGTGGTATCCGAAACCCAACAGTGGCGCCTCACAGGGTATTTTGGGCCGCCTTGGGCCCAGGCGGTTAGGGCATCTATAAAAAAAAATTGGGGGCAGGGTCATATTTAAAATTTTTATTTTTTTAGGGATATTACTAAAAAAGGCCGGATTTTACCATACACAACTAATTTTTTTTGGCCCCCCTTAGATTTTGGATAAATACTTTCAGTGTATAAGTATAAATACTTCAATGTATAAGTATAAATACTTTCAATATTTAGATATTACTACTTTCAGTGTCATATGTAAAAAATACTTGCAAGTATAGATATAAATACTTGTACGGTGAGGTATAGATACTTGCGCGACGACAAGTCTGAAAGTACGTCATCATGGATTTCATTTGAAAGAAAAAATTGCGTAGATATTAATAATATGAAAAAAAATTAAAATTGTGGAGATTTTACAGTCCCTACAGAAAGTTATCTTTCTGCATTAAATTTTCGGTGGTCCCCCCGTGGGTACAGTGATGCGAGTACTAGCTATAAATACTTCCGTACATAGATATAATTCTATGCATAGATATCAATACTTTAGGAAAAAAAAATTGAATTGTTGAATTTTTGTGATCCCACAAAAAGTTATTTTTCATATTGAGACACTACTCGAGTGCTCCAAACACCTTCAATTGGAGTGTTGTCTTACAGTTGTAAATGCCCATTTATCTTGCGAGCTGGAGACAATACTAAAGTGCTTCAAACACCTTCAATTTGAGTATTGTATTAGGGTTGTAAATGTCATATTATCTTGCCATATGGAGGCACTACTCGACTGCTCCAAACAAATTTAATTGGAGTGTTGTACTAGGGTTGTAAATGCCATATTATCATGCCATCTGGAGACAATAATAGAGTGCTCCAAACACCTTCAACTGAATTGTTATATCAGGGTTCGAAACAGCCTATTATCTTGTCATCTGGAGACACTACTAGAGTGCTGCAAACACCATCAATTGGAGAATTGTACTAGGGTTATAAGTGCTCTCTTCCCTTGCCATTAGGACACATTACTAGAGTGCTCCAAACACCTTCAATTGGACTGTTCTATTAGTGTTTTCAATGCCCTATTATCTTGCTATCTGGAGACACTACTCGAGAGCAACTAGCACCTTCAATTCGAGTGTTGTCTTAGGGTTGTAAATGTCGTATTATCTTGGTATTTGGAGATACGACTCGAGCTCTCCAAACACTTTAATTGGAGTTTTTTTTATTAGAGTTGTAAATCTTGCCATTTAGAGACGTTACTAGAGTGCTCCAAACACCACCAATTGGAGTGTTTTATTAAGGTTGCAAATGCCCTATTATCTTGATATATAAAGTCACTTCTAGAATGCTCCAAACACTTTCAATTGGAGTGTTTATTAGTGTTGTAAATGCCCTATTATCTTGCTATACACAGTCACTACTAGAATGCTCCGAACATCATCAAATGGAGTGTGTTGTATTTGGGTTATAAATGTCATATTATCTTGACATATGGAGACACTACTCGAGTGCTCCAAACACCTTCAATTGGAGTGTTATTAGAGTTGTAAATGCCTAATTATCTTGCAATTTGAAGCCAATACTAGAGTGCTCCAAACACTTTCAATTGGAGAGTTGTATTGGGGTTGTAAATGCCCTATTATCTTGCCATTAGGAGGCACTAATTGTGTGCTCCAAACACCTTCAATAGGAGTGTTGTACTATGGTTGTAAATGCCACATTATCTTGCCATCTGGAGACATTACTAGAGTGCTCCAAACACCTTCAATTGGAGTGTTGTACTATAGTTGTGCTGTATTATCTTGCCATCTGGAGACATTACTAGAGTGCTCCAAACACCTTCAATTGGAGTGTTTTATTCGGGTTGTAAATGTTATATTACCTTGCTATATAAAGTCACTACTAGAGTGCTCCAAACACCATCAAATGGAGCATTGTATTAGGGTTGTAAATGCCTAATTATATTGTCATTTGGAGATATGACTCGAGTGCCCCAAACACCTTCAATTGGAGTTTTTTTTTATTAGAGTTGTAAATCTTGCCATCTGGAGACATGACTAGAGTACTCCAAATACCTCCAATTGGAGTATTTTATTAAGGTTGCAAATGCCCTATTATCTTCCTATTTTGGACTCACTACTAGAGTGCTCCAAACACTTTCAATTGGAGTGGTGTATAAGTGTTGTAAATGCTCTATTTTCTTGCTATATAGAGTCACTACTAGAGTGCTCCAAACACCACTAGTGTGCCCTATTATCTTGCCATTAGGAGACACTACAAGTGTGCTCCAAACACCTTCAATACGAGTGTTGAACTATAGTTTTAAATGCCCTCTTCTCTTGCCATCTCGAGACATTGCAAAATTGCTCCAAACACCTTCAATTGAAGTGTTGTAATATGGTTGTAAACACCTTATTATCATGCTATCTGGAGACAATACTAGACTGCTCCAAACTCTTTCAATTGGAGAGTTATATTGGGGTTGTAAATGCCCTATTATCTTGGTATACATAGTCACTACTAGAGTGTCCAAACTCCATCAAATGAAGCAATGTATTTGGGTTGTAAATGTCATATTATCTTGACATATGGAGACACTACTAGAGTGCTCCAAACACCTTCAATTAGAGTGCTGTCTTAGGGTTGTAAATGCCTAATTATCTTGTCATTTGGAGATACAACTCGAGTGCCCCAAACACCTTCAATTGGAGTTTTTTATTAGAGTTGTAAATCTTGCCATCTGGAGACATTACTAGAGTGCTCCAAATACCTTCAATTGGAGTGTTTTATTAAGGTTGCAAATGCCCCATTATCTTCCTATAAAAAGTCACTACTAGAGTGCTCTAAACACTTTCAAATGGAGCATTGTATTTGGGTTGTAAATGTCATATTATCTTTACATATGGAGACACAACTGGAGTGCTCCAAACACCTTCAATTGGAGTGCTGTATTAGGGCTGTAAATGTCATATTATGTTGACATATGGAGACACTACTCGAGTGCTCCAAACACCATTAATTGGAGTGCTGTATTAGGGATATAAATGCCTAATTATCTTGCCATTTGGAGCCAATACTAGAGTGCTCCAAACACATTCAATTGGAGAGTTTTATTAGGGTTGTAAATGCCCTATTATCTTGCCATTAGGAGACACTACTAGTGTGCTCCAAACACCTTCAATACGAGTGTTTAACTATAGTTTTAAATGCCCTCTTCTTTTGCCATCTAGAGACATTGCAAGAGTGCTCCAAACACCTTCAATTGGAGTGTTCTAATAGGGTTGTAAACGCCCTATTATCATGCTATACGGAGACAATACTAGACTGCTCCAAACTCATTCATTGGGAGTTGTATTGGGGTTGTAAATGCCCTATTATCTTGCTATACAGAGTCACTTCTAGAGTGCTCCAAACACCATCGAATGGAGCATTGTATTTGGGTTGTAAATGCCTAATTATCTTGCCATTTAGAGATACGACTCGAGTGCCCCAAACACCTTCAATTTGAGTTTTTTTATAAGAGTTGTAAATCATGCCATCTGGAGACATTACTAGAGTGCTCCAAATACCTCTAATTTGAGTGTTTTGTTAAGGTTGCAAAAGCCCTATTATCTTGCTATATAAAGTCACTACTAGAGTGCTCCAATCACTTTCAATTGGAGTGTTGTACGAGTGTTGTAAATGCCATATTATCTTGCTACATAGAGTCACTACTAGAGTGCCCCAAACACTATCAAATGGAGCATTGTATTTGGGTTGTAAATGTCATATTATCTTACATATGGAGACACTACTCGAGTGCTCCAAACACCTTCAATTGGAGTGCTGTATTAGGGTTGTAAATGCCTAATTATCTTGCCATTTGGAGGCAATACTAGAGTGCTCCAAACACATTCAATTGGAGAGTTGTATTAGGGTTGTAAATGTCGTTTTATCATGCTATCTACAGATGTTACTTGAGTGCTCCAAACACCTTCAATAGGAGTGTTTTATTAGAGTTGTAAATGCCCTATTATATTGCCATCTGGAGAGAATACTAGTGTGCTCCCAACACCTTCAATTGGAGTGTTGTACGAGTGTTGTAAATGCCCTATTATCTTGCTATATAGAGTCACTACTAGAGTGCCCCAAACACTATCAAATGGAGCATTGTATTTGGGTTGTAAATGTCATATTATCTTGACATATGGAGACACTACTCGAGTGCTCCAAACACCATCAATTGGAGTGTTGTATTGGGGTTGTAAATGGCATATTATCTTGCCATCTGGAGACAATACTAGAGTGCTGCAAACACCTTCAATTGGGTTGTTATATTAGGGTTCTAAATGGCCTATTATCATGTCATCTAGAGACACTACTAGAGTGCTGCAACCACCTTCAATTGGAGAATTGTACTAAGCTTGTAAATGCCCTCTTCCCTTGCCATCAGGACACATTACTAGAGTACTCCAAACACCTTCAATTGGAGTGTTGTATTAGGGTTGTAAACGCCCTATTGTCTTTCAATTTGGAGACATTACTAGAGTGCTCCAAACACCTTCAATTAGAGTGCTGTATTAGGGTTGTAAATGTCATATTATCTTGCCATATGGAGACACTACTCGACTGCTCAAAACACCTTCAATTGGAGTGTTTTGTTAGGGTTATAAATTCCCTATTATCTTGGTATATAGATCACTACTAGAGTGCTCCAAACAACTTCAATTGGAGTGTTGTATTAGGGTTGTAAATGTCATTTTATCTTGTCATTTGAAGACATTACTAGAGTGCTCCAAACAATAAATCCAAACCGTTAGATGTTTAATCTATATTATCTACTTGGAGACCAAATTTTATATTTTTTGGAATTTTTTTTATTATATATTAAGCTAGTTTGAAAACCGCTGATTTCAATGCTGCAGAAATTTATTGAAATCAGCGATTTTCAAACCAGCTTAATATATAGTAAAAAAATCCCAAAAAATGTAAAATTTGGTCTCCAAGTAGATATCTCCATTCTATTATTAAGCACGTTGGGTCTCCGATCCGCCAATGGCTACGATTGAGAGATGAAACTTCGAATTTGATCTAAGCTCTCCAATTACATAATTTGTATTATTTTGATTAAATGCATCTCTTTTATGTATAGAAGTCTAAATTTAGTTAAAAACATACCCACCACATGTGCTGCCACACGATACGTTACAATTTAAAATGAACAAATTCTGAAACTTAGCTATATATTTATTTGTTTCCTTACTCCTTTATTTCCATATTTTTTCTCTTCAATTGAGAAGACTCCACCTTCCATTTTCTTATTTACTGTTTCCTTACTTCTTCGTTTCTATCCGAATCACAATGGAAATTTTTTTTTTAATTTCCTTATTTTTCTTTCTTTGTTTCTATACATATTGGTGTGTGCAATTTAGAATATATTTTCAATATATAATATATCAATGTGTGTATGTGTGTGTATTCTAAATTGAAAATAAAGAAGAATATAAATTGGAATGTGTGTGTGAATATATATTTTCTTATAATATGTGTGTGTGTGTGTGTGTGTGATATACATACAAACGATAACATTTTTTATTTATGTTTTTGATATCATATTATATGTTGATATTGAATTGTTGTATGATATTAGATTCGAATCGAGCTATTATTTGATATCATTGGTATTTAAAATAAAGAATTATCACATCATCAGATTGTTATCAGAGATCACAATTAAAGTTAATTAAAAATACGTAATCATATAAATTTCTATTAACATATGTTTTAATTTTTAAATAATAATTATTTTCATTGATATATTTGTTTCTTATAATATGTCTCCATTGCAATGCACGGGTATGAAACTAGTAATATAGATTAAACATCTAACGGTTTGGATTTGTTGTTTGGACATCACACGGCTAAATATAGCCCTGGCAGCACCTCTGTTGAAATGCTGCCAGCAGCAATTTAGACAAACCCCTTTTAGGACACATAACTAACAACTACAACACTATAATTGAAGGTCTTTGTAGCACTCTCTAGTTGTGTCATTAGATGGCAAAAGAAGAAGGTAGTTCCAACCCCAATACAACATTCTAATTGAAGATCTTTGAAGTAGTCCAGTAGGGTTGCCAAATGACACGAGAAGATGGTTGTTGCATCCCCACTAGAACACTCTAATTGATGGACGTTAGAGTAGTCTAGTGACGCCAAATGCCAAGAGAAGATGGTAGTTGCAACCCTACAAAAACACTATAATTGAAAGTCTTTATAGCACACTCTAGTTGTGTCATTAGATGCCAAGAGAAGATGGTAGTTGCAACCACATTATAACACTCTAATTGAAGGTCTT
>JARJHM010001869.1:0-12763 GCA_033356055.1 Carex pumila
CTTCAAACAAATGTTGTGTCAATTTTGGTGCTGGCTTCCCAGAATTGCAACAGGGAAAATAATCAGTATATATGATGTGAAGCATTGCCTCGATTACTTCGGTATATATGTATGCAATATTAATTTGTTGTTACGTTTCCTCATCCATATTTCCAAAGAGCTCTGCTTTAAATACAGGGGATTGGGCTGCCAATGTTTATCTAGGGCACAAAAAAAAAACAATTTTAAAACTAAGATTATTCAACTTGCCCGACACAAATTCATGATTCTAAATATAGCAACAGTATTGCCTTACTGAGATTTCAAATAATTTCAGACAGTCCCTACTTGATACATGGCAGGAACCTCTTTCAGCATCCTCAGAAAGCAAAAACTAATCCAATTCACTAATTAAAACCAGTTATTTTACATTAGCACCCTAAATGATTGAAAAATAAAAAAAAAGATAAAGAAAAACCAATTAATCTCTGTATTTTGAACAAAAAAGTAAATCATGATCCTCATCATGCCACATTACCCACATATATTTTGCTTCTACTCCTTATATCGAAATTTAGTGACCTATTTTCTCGGCAAAACCTCATTTTTTTCCAATTCACCACCGCCATTTTAATAATAGACTCATCCTCTTTCACCACTTTTACAGTAAATTTGTACCCGATAATACTAATTGGGTCTGGTTGTAAGACATTAATGACAGTCTCTACATCTTGCTCGAGTTGCCTGAAGAAAAATATAACAGTTAGTACAATTACAGTCGGTATATTTTGACCAATTCCATTGACCATATCAAATATAAAATGATGAAGTAAATTTAACATGTGAAATTGACCTGACATTTAGAACAGTTAGTACAATTACGGTTCTGCTTTCTATGAGGCTGAGGATGTGCTCGGTTTAGTCTAGTACCAGCGACTTGAAAAGGAGGTCAATTCCCTCTTTCCTTCTAGTTCTATATTTAATTTCAAGAAATTAAAAGGCAAGCTCCCTGAAGTTTTTTCATCTGAGAAGAAAAATCTCATTAAAAGATTGAAGAATTTGGAAGAAATTGTTAATGAAGCAATAAGATTAGTTCCCCTGCTGAACCTACCCAGCAGTAGTAGTGGCATTAGTTCAACTCCGAGCTCTAATGAACAGTGTTGTAAAACCATTTCTAGTCCAGGTTCCACGGTTATTGGTCGTGAAAAGGATAGGAATTACATTGTAAAATTGTTGCGGGAGAATTTTCCGGAATCATCTAGTAATGCTATGTGTTACTCTGTTATTGGAATATGGGGCATGGGTGGGTTGGAAAAGATGACCTTGGCACAGTATGTTTGTGACTATGAGAAACAACTCAAAGATAAGTACTTTGACCATGTCATGTGGGGTCATGTTTCTCAAAATTTTAGTGTGGATGTCATTGTGAGAATTATTTGGGAGTCCGCTTTTAAGGAGGCTTGTCCCAGTTTTGATAGTCTTGAAGGGCAACAGTCTGCACTTCCAAAGAAATTAAGAGAAGGTACTTTCTAGTGTTGGATGATGTTTGGTGTGATAAAGAGGTTAGTGAACAGGAACTAGAGCAACTATTTGTCCCTTTAAGAGCTAGTAAGAGAGGCAACAAAATATTGGTTACTACTCAGATTGAAGAGGCAGCGGGTGCTATGAATCCAATCCTGTTGCGGGAATTGGATGATAAACAATTCATGTCGCTATTCATCAGTAATGCAATAGGTGACGCCCAAATAAGTGACAATCACGTGAAACAGATGTTAATTTCCATTTGAGTGAATATTGGGGCAAAATTATGTCGATCACCATTAGCAGCAAAGACTTTTAGCATTCTCTAAAAAATTCAGACAATTCCCACTTGATACAAGGCAATAATCACTTTCAACATTCTCAAAAAGCAAAAAAGAAATATTTTTTGTTTTTTTAGAGAAAAATGGAATAACCTACCAATTTCATTAGAAATACATGGTTCTCACAGGTGTTGATACCAAAACAGTACCAATCATCTATGAATAGAGTTTACATCTACAATATTCATAAAAGTAAACCAAACGAGATATAGATTACCCAATCATGCAACCATAAAGGATTGAAAAATAAAAACAAAAGATGAAGAAAAATCAACATAATCTCTGTATTTTGCAGAATCAATCTGTGTGTTGGTGTCCCTTTTGGCATTGTGTGTGCGCTCTGTGTGTCGGTGTCAAGTCTCCGATTCAATGATTAATTTTGGCACATGTAATTAATTGGGCTGGGCTGTTGTTTGATGGAGAAAGCGAACCAAACAATGAGAATAATACATTTTCCAATTAAAAAGTAATAATTTTGGGCCGCACCATATATTTACAGTTCTAGTTGAGCCCATTATTACTTCTTTATTTTCTATTGTTTTATCCGTAGTAAGCATATATACTAATTATTTTTTTGCAAATTGTTAGCTCTACAAGATATAAAATGTACTGATTCGCTTCCCTATAATCTCATTTGTTGTTTTCTTATTACTTTGTTTTCTCGGTTGCTTCGTTTGATTGCTTGGTTCAAAATGAGAATCAAGACACTCTATTTAGACTTACTATAAAAAATTCTAGATCTCATTAAAATATCTATAATTTTAGAGTTTTCTTAACCCACTCAGTAAACTCATCAATTTTCAAGAATTAGCTTGAGTAATTGATAACTTTTCAATTTGTGCAATTTGGGCTGAGTTGCAACAAGTTTGAATATATGTGCAAAACATATTGCGTATTTAATTTATAGGATTTACAGTATCTTTTGTACTTCACGTATTTTCATAATTGTTGCACTAGTTTATAAATAATGCAACAAAACGATAATTGTACTTTTGGACGTTGGTGAAAGGGTATGATAAAATTTTTGTATGAATTGCTACGAAGTTCTCTAATCCCTATTAGAGATTTATAAACATAAGGATGATATAAGCTTGAAAAAAAATATGAGTACTAATATTTATGACTCAATAATATGATACAGTTTCTCACAAACTTACAATTGATTTTGCATAAACTTCTTGATGCAGCCTAATTTGAGTGAACACTTATCTGAGTTTGGTTTCAATTTTACGGATAAAAAAAGAAGGTCGCCTAAATCGTCAATTTATAAATGTCTACAGAGAAATTAAAGGATAGATGAGAAGAGTTATATTCTTACTTTCATATATTATTCTTAAATATTATGTTTGACAATAAGATAAAATGATGAGGACAACTTAGAGATAAAATTATTCTCTGTGAAACGTATGGGTAATTTTTATATAAATTATCCTTCCACGCCAAATACAACTTTAAAGAATATTTTTTAATTAAGAAAAGTTAGGTAATATAAAATCAGATTTTCATAAAAACTAAAAGTACTAGCTGTGATTGAATTTTATATATACTAATGCTTCGACAAATCCATATTTATCACTTTTAATTTTCATCCCATTATTTTATATTAAAAAAACTAAAATTTGTACATTTGTATATCCAACCAAAGTGCCGTTCAAAGACCGTGCTCGGTTAAAACTTACAAGGGATAAGCAAATATCAAACATCATACAATAATTCAATATCGACATACATAAAAATATCAAATAACATAAATAAAAAGTGTCATCCTATAATATCAAACAGCAAACCAAACATGAAAAATAACATATATAACATAAAAAATCTTTTGAACAAACCAAACAAAACAAAAAGATAAATAACAAACATCAAACATACATCAAATGTAATACAAGTACCAAATATAGTCACTGTATTGTACCAAATAACATAAATATAAACTTAAGCATAAACCTATATCTGATCATCCGAGTCGTTGCTATCGTCATACACCCCCTCATCCCTGATGTCATCTTCCCGGCCCCTAATCCACAGCATCATCTTGAATATCAGGCATTGATGCATGGTGTGTATTCGAACCTTTCTGTGAGGAGATAAAAAAAATTTTAAACTCTAAAAACCCGTAAATTCACCCCAAAACCCTACTTTATATATTGATCATTAAAGCACTTTAAACTCTAAATACCTTAAATTCAACCCACCCCCCTAATTCCTTGACAATTTAAGCATTGTTTGCCCCATCTTCTTGTTGGTATGCATGGGTTGGCTTGAAAAGCTCATTAGACCATCTCGGTTCTCGATTGTGCATATACTCCTATTAAGAATTTGAAAGACAATTTAAACAAAAATCAGATTATCAAGGTTAGTTCAAGTCAATTGAAATGAAAATTTAATTAATTTTGATGAAATGCATCTTACGAATCATAGCAAATGCACTTTCTCTGGATGCGGCCCTATTTTCCGCATTTTTTGCAGACTGCCTAACAATGTGGCTTGATCCAATCAAATGTGGAATAGCGCCTGGTGCTGCTTCCACTCCTGAATAGTATGGCCATACAACTTCCTGGCCGCCTTCTTACACTTGTTCAAAATTTTCTGTATGCCTTTCTTCCTTATTCTAGAAAATGTCTTCCAAACCTCATCAATAATTTTGTCCTCAGAAAACTTGTAGTACTTCTACAATGCATCATAAAAAAGTCATAGTAGCTTGAAAAAAAATACAAGTAATTAGAGGTTTTTTAAAGAAGATTTTTCTCACCAAAAACTCATTCTTGCAGAGCAACTGAGTTTCTTCGGGGCGCATCAGGATACATATTACGGACAATCTGTGAAATGATTTTAGTGACTTTCTCGGTCTTGCCTACACCTGCATCGAAAGATTTGCAAACACAAATAATTACCACCACTACAATCAATAATCCTTCATACACAAGCCCCTGTAGAAAAGATGAATCATACCGATGTCCGATTGAACGAACCACTGGTTTCTGACCCTCATCCAGCACCGGAATATATGTGTTCCTCCCATGCACTCCAGAATTAGAAGATCCCTCCTTTTCCCTCTCTTTCTGCTCGACATAGCTGCAATAATCATGATAAGCTACAGTAATTATGTATTGCTAATCACAGGCATTCTAAATGCAATATAATAGATGGTATGATTTAGATTAACATAAGTTTAATTTCTGCAACAGAAATGCAAATATAGAAAATAAATGCATGTCTCAAATTTTATTATAATTATAAATTTCTGACGGCATGTGACATGAATTTAAAAGATAATTATTTGCATATGGAGGTGGGAACATAGAAACAGAGCTTTTACTTTCAATAAGGGAACTTTTTCTTTCAAAAATCATTCATTCAATTTAGATAGACGACATTCAAATCATACAATTGATGACACATGAAGAGATTAAGGAATCTTGTCAAGCAAAAAACTAGACTAGCACACAAGTAATCCAGCATATTTACAATAATTCCAATTAGTAGCGGTCAGATCCGTTTCTGATGGAGACAGATGCGTTGTATTTATTTCTGATGCTCATCAGTTTTTCAAAGCAGAAAAGTAATGAGAATATTCATACCTGATTAGGATATTCGAAACATCCGACAGGAAAGCTTTAATCCAATGATGAGGAATTGTCGATGACACTGGGATCCTCATCAATAGAATATTATTGGATCATTACAAGACAATCTAGACTGTACATTTCATATCGGACAGTCGGGATACTCTTGATCAGATGGCCATTTTGAGTTCTGTTTTTTGCAGTTATCATTTAGAAACAATATGAAAAAAATAATGGACCATATTAAACAAATTTTTATGATTGGAGAAGTTTTGCTTCATGACATATAGACAATCTAGGAAAAGTTTTCCTTGATGAAAACTTATTCTTTTTAAAAATAATGACATCAGGCAATATTTTATTCATCTTACAAGTTGTCATGTTCTCTAAATATTTGCCAAATTTATAAAAATAATAAATTCATTAGTATGATTGTAATTACCTAGTATGCATTGTATAATAATTAAGTGTGCATTATGCACTAGTCCTTAATATTTTTTATTGATGGTTTGAACAATGACCATAAAAATTTAAATAGCAACTATGTAATATATATAATTGTCAATTCTACAACAATTAGGTTTGAATTTATTAAAAAAAAAAATTCAAAAATAAGTTTGGAAGTTCAACTTTTTTAACTATACAAGCAAAACTATTTTCTGCATTAAAACCTTTTCAGGGCTTGAAAACCTGATTATTGGATAGAAGAAATCAAGAATATAAAGTAATAATCAGGGATTGAAAACCTGATTGAGAAACAATCCAGTGAACAAACTTGACTACAACTATATTGTATATTAAACCATCTAATTTCATCAAATCAGAGATTGTAATGCAAAAAATATCTACAACTACTTCTATCAGAGAGAGAGAGAGAGAGAGAGAGAGAGAGGGATAAGATTTCTCAAAAAAAAGAGAGGGATAAGACTTCACTTTCAAAAAAAAAGAGAGAGAGGGATAAGACTTGCCTTGACTTCGGATGTTGAGGTTTTGAGATGCTCAATGCTTAGAGCAACTGCGGCAGATGGTACCAGATTGAGTAGAGAGAGAGGAGAGTAAGAAATCACCAGTGGCGGAGGAGAGGGGTGGCGTGCGAGGGTTTTGGGTCTGGCACATGAAATTGGGTTTTATATTTTTTACCAAAATTTTTAGTGACCGCTGTTGTCGCTGTTCACTAAGCCAGTCGCTAATAATATTGTTCTCTTGACTTCCCATGGTTTATTTTTTGGGGGGAAAAAGACCTTCAGTGACTGGCAACTGCACTGGTCACTGCTGACCAAAATTGCTGTAGTACTCAGAGCTGCTCAGCAAATGTTCTCACCGGATTGACCATATCAGAGTTAAGCGCGAGAACTTTGGTTACAGCTGTCAGGATATAGTATTGGAGCACAAGAAAAGCAGCACACATGTTATGGTCTCTGGTCCAGCAAAGTAAACGAAACAAATTAATACTACTAATGACTCCAAGTAAAATTCAATATTCTCAGGAATAACTATTACAAATCTAAAATAATCATTTTTTTATAAATTGTAGTTAAATTGGCACTATTTCTTTTTCTGTGGTTAATATAACTGGGGAAAATCTGCAAATTTCATTAGAAATCAAAATAGTGCTTGGTAACCATCGAGTACACTATTACAGAACATAGATGAATCCATGCGGCATTTGCCAAATTTTTATGGTGACCATTTATTAAGGAGATCCATGGCACTAACCATATCACCAGAAAAGTTATACTTTTAGAAGAGAAATATAGGTGAATAATAACGGTAATCTCACAGATCATATATAGAATTATATTGCAATAATATTATATGCACGATGAATATTTATCACCACACAAGTGCATAGAATAAGTTAATACTAATAAAGCATAAAACCATTCAAATACAAAATATGAAAATAAGCCATCATGCTCTAATTCTAAATTCTAACTGCCAATATAAACTAATCTTCAAGCATAAAGCTACAACGTACCAGAATTCATGAAGCATTTCGTTATTCACTTCTAGATACTGTTCACCACCTCTTCCATTGTTGGACGGAGTGATGGGCTGTGATTCAAGCATTGAAATCCAATCTGAATCATTTTGATAATTTCATTAATAACTTGTCCTTTTGGTGGTTCAATGCGTTGGTCAAGGATATCTTGGAGTATGATTTCCTCTTTGTCGAAAGCCGGTGTATTGATCATATCTCCTGGGTGCTTTCCCATAAACAACTCCAATACAATTACTCCAAAGCTATATACGTCACATTTCTCAGTCATCCTCATAGTATAGGCTAGTTCTGCATAAAGAAAAAAGAAAAGTCAGATCACAATTATTTACATTTTTTTCGAGACAAGTATGATGATGGAAACTAAAAAAAAAATAATAGGGTGCTGAAATATACATAACCTGGCGCTATATAACCATAAGTTCCAACAAGCATGCTCCAATTGGAAGACTCTGGCTTGAGGAATTTGGCAGTGGCAAAATCCGAGATACATGCTGTAAACTCAGAATCGAGCAAGATGTTTCTACTAGTTAAATCCCGATGTACTATTGGAGGATAGCAATCATGATGCAAATGTGAGAGACCACATGCAACATCTCTCAATATAGCTTTCCTTTTTGGCCAATCCAATTCTATTACTGCCTCACTATTCAGAATATTATGTAAATCCCTCTTCTCATAATACTTATAAACAAGAAATTTATTTTGAGGTGAGGAACAATATCCAAATAATTTAGCAATGTTCCTGTGTCGAATTTGGGTTATGGTGCAAATTTCTCTTTGGAATACTTCAATATCTAGTGAGGATTCACCACCTGCTAATTGGATTTTCTTCACAGCTACTATGAAGTTATCTGGTGCTAAAACTGCTTTGTAAACTTTTGCATGGCCTCCACTTCCAATGCAGTATTTCTCATCAAAATTCTCTGTGGCCCTTATAATCTCCTCATATGCATCTCTTCCATCAAAATTCCACACGGAAAAAATTTCTCCTCTACTTCAAATATCAATGTGTTCTGGTTTTGCTTTTCTCTTTTTTGAGTAAAGTAGCCAGAGCAAGAAAGATGTTAGTAAAGCAGCACAACAACTTAGAGTTGCAATCAACTTAACCATTCGTTGTCTAGTTGAGCCATTCTTATCTTTAACAAATCCATCACACGAGGGCAATCCTTGAATAGTACCACAAAGATTTTTATTGTGTATAAACCATTGTTCTGGGGCATTATGAAAAATCTTTATATTAGGCACTGGACCCTCCAATTGATTATATGACAAATCCAAAGTTGACAAACTTAACATGTTGCCCAATGAAGATGGAATTTAACCAGTTAGATTATTGTGAGAGAGATTAAGTTTCTGCAACATGATTAACTGCGCTAGTGTTATTGGTATTTCCCCAGAAAAGAAATTTGAGCTTAAATCTAGGAGGTCCAATAAGTGTATTAAGTTTCCAAAATGAGATGAAATTTTTCCAGTAAACCTATTATTGCTGAGGTTTAATAATTCAAGGTCAACACAATTGCCTAGTTCCTCTGGCACAGATGTCAGACTATTTGATGATATATCAAGTTTTGTTAATGCTGATAACATTCCCAACTCTTTTGGTACATTTCCTATGAAATTGTTGTGACTTAAATTTAGTTCAATCAATCTTTTTAATCTACCAAGTTCTGTCGGTATTACCCCTGATAGGAAATTTGATGATAGACCAAGATGTACTAACCCGTGTAAACTACCAATCTCGGGTGGTATGACTCCACCAATTTTATTTCCTGATACGTCTAGATAGGATAAGTTCTGACATTGGGCCCAAGTGGATGAAAGCTTTCCTGAAAGTTGATTGAAGCTCAAATCCATGTAATATAGATTCTCGTAAACCCCAAATTGTTTAGATATGTCTCCATGAAATAGATTTCTTTCTAGACGAACTCTTTTTAAACTTCTACAATCTTTCAAACTGCTAGGAATTGGGCCTTCGAATTTGTTATCACCCAAAGCAATGATCTCGAGAACTCGCCCTTTGCACAAATCGGCAAGTACAAGTCCACTCAAAAAGTTATTTGATAGTTCTAGACCTATCAAATGTGTAAATGTGCCAATTTCAAGAGGGATAGATCCAGAGATATTGTTTTCATAAAGATATAGATAGACAAGATTGGTTAAGTTTTCTAAAGTAGTTGGAATTTCTCCAGTCAGAAGGTTTTCAAATAGTGCCAAATCTGTCAAATGTGTAAGTCTTCCAATTTCAGGAGGGATTGGTCCAGAGAGTTTGTTATTCCAAAGATTAAGAGTTGTCATATTACTTAGGTTTCCTATAGAGGTAGGAATTTCTCCACTCAACAAGTTACTTGATAGTGACAACTCTATCAAATTTGTAAGTCTGCCAATTTCAGGAGGGATTCGTCCCGAGAGATTATTATTCCAAAGATAAGAGTTGTCATATTACTTAGGTTTCCTATAGAGGTAGGAATTTCTCCATTCAGAAAGTTTCTTGATAGTCGTAAATCTGTCAAATGTGTAAGTCTGCCAATTTCAGGAGGGATTGGTCCGGAGAGTTTATTATTATAAAGATAAAGAGTGGCCATATTACTTAGGTTTCTTATAGAGGCAGGAAGTTCTCCACTCAAAAAGTTGGTGGACAGGTCCAGATATCTCAAATTTGTAAGTCTGCCAATTTCTGGAGGGATTGGTCCCGAAAGTTTATTATTCTCAAGATAAAGAGTCGCCATATTTCTTAGGTTTACTAGAGAGGTAGGAATTTCTCCACTTAACAAGTTATTTGACAGTGCTAGATTTGTCAAATGTGCAAGTCTACCAATTTCAGGAGGGATTGGTCCGGAGAGATTATTAAACCCAAGATAAAGAGTGGTCATATTACTTAGGTTTCCTATAGAGGTAGGAATTTCTCCACTCAAAAAGTTATATGACAGTTGCAAATCTGTCAAATGTGTAAGTCTTCCAATTTCAGGAGGGATTGGTCCAGAGAGTTTATTATTCCAAAGTTTAAGAGTGGTCATATTACTTAGGTTTCCTATAGAGGTAGGAATTTCTCCACTCAAAAAGTTATCTGACAGATCCAAATCTGTCAAATGTGTAAGTCTGCCAATTTCAGGAGGGATTGGTCCAGAGAGTTTATTATTATAAAGATAAAGAGTGGTAATATTACTTAGGTTTACTATAGAGGTAGGAATTTCTCCACTCAAAAAATTAGTTGACAGTCCCAAATCTGTCAAATGTGTAAGTCTGCCAATTTCAGGAGGTATTGGTCCGGAGAGGTTATTATTATAAAGATAAAGAGTGATCATATTACTTAGATTTCCTATAGAGGTAGGAATTTCTCCACTCAAAAAATTAGTTGACAGTCTCAAATCTGTCAAATGTGTAAGTCTGCCAATTTCATGAGGTATTGGTCCGAAGAGGTTATTATTATAAAGATAAAGAGTGATCATATTATTTAGATTTACTATAGAGGTAGGAATTTCTCCACTCAAAAAATTAGTTGATAGTTCTAAATCTGTCAAATGTGTAAGTCTACCAATTTCAGGAGGTATTGGTCCGGAGAGGTTATTATTGTAAAGATAAAGAGTGATCATATTACTTAGATTTCCTATAGAGGTAGGAATTTCTCCACTCAAAAAATTAGTTGATAGTCCCAAATCTGTCAAATGTGTAAGTCTGCCAATTTCAGGAGGTATTGGTCCGGAGAGGTTATTATTATAAAGATAAAGAGTGATCATATTACTTAGATTTCCTATAGAGGTAGGAATTTCTCCACTCAAAAAATTAATTGATAGTTCCAAATCTGTCAAATGTGTAAGTCTGCCAATTTCAGGAGGTATTGGTCCGGAGATGTTATTATTATAAAGATAAAGAGTGATCATATTACTTAGGTTTCCTATAGAGGTAGGAATTTCTCCACTCAAAAAATTAGTTGACAGTCCCAAATCTGTCAAATGTGTAAGTCTGCCAATTTCAGGAGGGATTGGTCCGGAGAGGTTATTATTATAAAGATAAAGAGTGATCATATTACTTAGGTTTCCTATAGAGGTAGGAATTTCTCCACTCAAAAAATTAGTTGATAGTTCCAAATCTGTCAAATGTGTAAGTCTGCCAATTTCAGGAGGTATTGGTCCGGAGATGTTATTATTATAAAGATAAAGAGTGATCATATTACTTAGATTTCCTATAGAGGTAGGAATTTCTCCACTCAAAAAATTAGTTGACAGTTCCAAATCTGTCAAATGTGTAAGTCTGCCAATTTCATGAGGGATTGGTCCGGAGAGTTTATTACCGCAAAGAGACAAAATTTTTATGTTTGTCATGGTTCCCATGCATGACGGGATCATATTTTTGAGAACATTATCACATAGATCAAGATAGGTGAGTTTTGAGAAGAGACATATTGACGGAGGAATTACCCCACTGAGTTTATTATTACTGAGATCAAAAGTTCTAATGGATGGAAGTTCAGAGAAATTTAGAGCATCTAATTTCCCAACTAGACCCTTTTTCGAAAGAATAATTTTAGTAATGACTTGCCTTCTTTTATTAGTGTCACGGCAAGTGATTCCGGTCCAGTTGCACGGGTGGACATGCAGATTCCAAGAGGATAGCGGCAGTTGAGTCTGGAGAGTTGATTTCCAATGAAGAAGAGCTTGTGCTTGAGATGTGAGAGAAGATTGAACCACAGGGAGTAGAAACAGTGTAAGGATCAAGAGAATACCCCTCATTGCTGGTGAAATGCTAAGAGCTCAAGTTATAGCTAAAATACATGAGAGCTGGCCCTCTTATAAACTCACAGGTGAGACTTATCTGGTCTTTGGATAACAGAGTCAACAGATCTAGACGTGCTAGCTACATGTGTTACCTACCTGTAGTCTATAATTTAATCATGCTCCATGTACATTTCATGATCAATAAGGCTGGGTTCGGAGGGAAATAGGAGGCCTTAATTTCATGGAAGACTTCCTTTGGGGTGTCATTGACCGTAGGATTAAGTTAATATAAAACAAGTTGGATTAACATGAACTATGATTCATCGTATACTATACCTGCTACAAAACAATATCTTGACATACTACAAAACGGGTTGGGTCTGACACATTCAATATTATTATATTATTAATCCTATCCAAACTTTTGCCACCTCTAATTAGCATGTACGTATACTATACCTACCACACAAAAAAAGTACGTATACTATATATAAATGTTTGGGTTTCATACAGAATTGTGCCATCACTATTTCAGAACTACGGAATACTCTTGACTTTCATAACTATTGTAGAATGGAGTCGCTAAGCCTACAGGCAACTAATGAATAAATTATCAAATTCAACGTATTGAAAAACAAG
>JARJHM010001870.1:0-12736 GCA_033356055.1 Carex pumila
AGACTCAAGTAACTCCCTGACTGGTGGGCCTGAAAGAGCGATAACTGGAGAACATGAAGAAAGCAAAATGGAGAAAAAGTAAGGGTAAAACTCAGCTTACGACAATTTTTTACTGTTGATTTTCATTTTAATGACAATATCTTGATTTTCCTAGAAATTAAGTTGTAGTTCAGTGAAAGGGGTTTGCCTGTACATAGAGGTGAAGTAGAATGTAAAAAACTATTGACTGATGAATAAAAAGACAACTTTATGTTCTTTATTTGTCCTATTTTCTATTCATTTTTTATTCGCAAATTATCTTTTAAATCACAGAAATTTCATAAATTCAGAAATCAGTTATCTCAAATTGAGAGTGTAACAAACGGACCTGTCATTAGCAATCTCAGAGACTGCATGCACGTTTCTTTTTAATTGATTTTTTTGCCGATAATACCAGAATATTTGCTGTATTTGTAAGTAATTAGACAATTAACATGTAGCATCTAATTTCGTTTACAAATAATCGCCCAACTATTTTTCTCTATTTTGAAAAAATAACATTGAATATTCCTTATACATGCATATGAACACTCAAAATTCTACCTTTTGAAGTTCCATGCTGTAATTTGTCATGTTTGCATCTGATATTGAGAAGCTAGGCTAGAATGATTGGAAGGATTTGTTTGCCAAAAAAAAGCATAATTAGCCTTTCCATTTTGCACCTAATCAACTTTTGTGTCTCAACGTACAGCTTAGTAATAGCTGCGAGTACTGAGGCATACACCCAAAAAAAGTGTTACTTGCCAGTATATATGAAAATTGGAAGAGGACTAGTAATTCACAAGCACACTAAAATACTGTGTGATTTATTAAAGAACTCTGGTTGAGTTTCTCCACTGTGGTTTGAATTCGCTGGATATAGTCGGATGATGCTGAGACTGAGATACTTGTCAGAAACTGCATAAAAAGAAAAAGAATTGACTATTGGGCGGTTCCAAGTGAAATTAGTGATTATGGAGGAATACTGTCCTATGGAGCTCTCTTTTCCATTTCTGAAACAAATACTATAATTTATTATGGGTGTTTTTTTTTCTAGAAGGCAAAAAAGCTCATTCCATTACTGAAATTTGTTAAATACATAGGTCCAGATATTTGTATCCAGTAGTCTGGAGTTTTCAAAGCAGTACAAACAAAAAGCTCATAAGAAGAGCATACATCAACCACAGTTTACTATTAGCAAGATACCAAAAGAAATTTAAGTTCGCTAATACTAAGCCACACAGTAGCGGGCTAAGGTTAACTAAAACTATTCGGCAAAATTGTTGGAACAACTTCATCTTCATTAGTGCGGCTCAGAGGTGGCTCCAGTGTGAGTTGGAGCAGCTACAGCTGCTTGAAATGGTACGAGCTCAGTTGGCATGTATTGGTTGAGTGGAATTGCGTCTTCAATCACAATAAGCCATGCACCAACAACATCTTTTATTTTCTTAGTCATAGTTCCTATTTAATAAAAACACAAAGATTTAACTAGGAGGATTAAAGTTCTGGCAGTTTTAAAATCACATGCAGTAAAACAATCTTCATTGCGATGTTTTCATAAGCTCCAACTAACAGCACTAAGTACAATACATAATCATATCCTATCAGTAGCAGAAAGAGAAAAGGCAAAGTGTAGAATACTGTCCCAAGTTGTCCATGATTGCATCACTAGTTGACTTTTTCCTAACCAAAACCAGACCTGCTGAACTAGTGTACAATGGATAAACAGATGGTTAATGGACTCATTTTCTAAACATAATTGGCATTTGGGATCCCCAACCCAGCCTTTAATAACAAGGTTGTCTTTTGTCAAGATTGTATTGTGAGAAACCAGCCACATAAAAATTCTGATTTTTGGGGGTATTGGTAAGTTCCACTAGAGCATTAAGTCCTTGGGTTGTACCCCACCAAAGTTGAGGATTATATAAATTGAATGAGTCAAAAAATGCCCTGAAGCTTTCCATTTCCACTCAATTTTATCATGCGATAGCGTGAACGATGTGGAGCTGATAAGTTGCAGCAATTCAGTTCATTCCCGAAAATCTATCCCTACTAGTGCAATTCTAAACTTGACAGCTTGTCCCTGAGAGTTGATTACATCCGCTAAAAGGATGTTGGGGTTAGTACATTGTGTGAATAAAGTGTAGTACCGAATAGCCAATGAGCAGTTTTGGTGCCATTGATCAATCCAAAATCAAATTAGTGAATTGACCCCTAGTGTATATGAGACCCTAATTCTCTGATATGGTTAATTTTCATCAATGCATTCCAGAAATTAGATTTGAGAGGAGGGTGATGTGTAACATATTTATGTAAAATTAAAGTTTTTCAAGTCCCTTGATAGTCAGGATTTTTGAGTTTCCACCACCATTTGCGTAAAAGAGAGATGTTCATTTGTTTGAAGTTGAAAATTCCTAACCCACCAAATTGCTTAGCTAAGTTGGAAGTATACTAGTCTATGAGGATGTACTTCTTCTTTCTAGAATTCCCTTGCTACAAGAATCTCCTTCTAATCTTGTCTATTTGTTTAATAACTGTAAGAGGAATCTTATAGAATGACAATGCATATAAAGGAACAGTCGTAAGGACAGAATTAAGTAAGGTTGATCTGCCTCCTATTGAGAGCAAATTTCCTTTCCAGTGTTGTAACTTACTTTCTACTTAAGCTACTAAGAAATCCCAATCAGTTACTTGTAATTTCTTAAAATGTAAAGGCAGTCCTAAGTATTTAATAGGAAATTCCCCTTGTTGACATCTAAAAAGTTGTTGGAGTGGTAATGAGTTCTCTACATGTAAGGAATACAATTCAATTTTGTCATAATTCTCAGATATAGACAATTCAATTCCAAATCTCATCTATTTTGTGGAATCTACGAATCTTAAAAGCAATTATTTTTTTTACACGAATCTCAAAATAAATAAATAAATAAAAGGGTGGATGTGGAATTAATCCTTTTGACCTTTTGATCGAATCGGAACTATTTGAATTAACTTCATAGTAATTTAAGTTTTGTAGGTATCTGCTTCAGAACCTTTTAGAATGCCAAATGGAAAACCTTTCAAATAGTTGTCCTTTCTCTTGAAAAGAAGTTCAAATAAGGTTGTTTAATTTGGGTAGCTTCTTTTGTATATGTGTGAACTGATTATAAACATCTGTATAATTAGTTGATGACTTTTAGAACACTTTGTTGTGCAATTTTTTTTTTTTAATGTTGCCTTTTTTCCATGCTTTTTGGTCTTTAATTCAGAAAGTTAACCAGTTCCGTTAGAAAAGTGAAAGGAAATAAAATAGATACATATTGTTGTTATCATGCTGATGATTTGGGGCAGAGTCAGAAAACTTCATATAGGATGAGCAAAAATTCAGAGTATGAGACTTTTTTATTATTATTCTAAATTTTAAACATACTTTTACAACTTTTTTTCAGAAAAAAATAATAATATAGGGGTATTTTTTACAAAAACTGTATTGCTCACCTCTGTTCCCACCTGATTCTGACTCTGTTCCTGCTGATGGTGGTGTAATTCTACCATAGTCCATATATAATATGTATAACATGAAACTAAAGTAAGGCCTACATATAGCATTTTGCTGCCAAGTTGAAATTGAAAGCAGTAGTTAGGCTAGAAATCAAAGTTGGTCAGGCACCAACCTAATCTTTACCTTTCTAATTTTACCAGAATCTGTTATTACTTTAAAACCTTTCAGTTATTTGATTCATGTTCCTAACCCGACGCTCGACCTAACTGATCATTTCTGATCTTCCAGGCCGAATCATTCCCATATCTGACCTGATGCAACCCCACCAAGTTGTATTCTTTTTTTTTTCTTCCAAAATTAATACTGTTAACATATATAAGTAGATTTTTATAATTACTAATATGCGGGCAAGACGACATAACCCGACAAGCTAGTTACGATGGTCATTGATGGTCGTTTTGAGTTTCGATGAAACCCAATTCAAACATGCAAATCAGCTGATGCAAATAGTTATCAAATTGCTAAAGGATTAGGTGAAAAATCACAGTACAGTACCAGCACAAAATGCTTTTCTGCCATGTGTGATATCTAGAATTTGAATCTCAAGTCTCTGTAAGCACAAAGCAAATTATAATTATTAAACTACAAGCACACATTTAACATTTTATAAGGACTTAAAACTATATAGAACTTAAAAAAAAAAAAAACAATTAAATTTTAATGAATGCATTAAAATTAATTTATTAATCTTCTAATTTTGGCTATTTTACTTTATACTAAATTAATTCAATTGTTTAAAATTTTCAGATGTAAATACATCACTCGTAAGATAGGCAGGTTTCAACGGTTTAGATTGTTATTTAAAATTGATTCGATGGATTTTAGACTTGAATTCACCAAGAAATTTGGTGAACTTAAGAACACCCTAGTTCTACTCTAATTAAAAAAATAAAAATCATTGACTGTAGATCCGTCCGTCCCTCACTGGAGGAGCTTGTATCTCTCATTTTCCATAATTATTTGGACTTAGAAAAAAATTCTCGAATGTGCTAAATATGTCTGATTTAAATATATTGGGTTTCGAGAAGCGTTGTAAGAAGGAAAAAAAAAATAATGAGACTAAATTTATACAACAGTATCCAAATTTTCTCTAATGTGCTACATATATCTCCTGTATTTGCAGCTAACGGAGATGAGAAGGAACCGTTTACAAAACATTTTCTTAATTGTTTTTTTTACTTTTTTTTGTCAACCTTTTGGAAAAATAGGCAAAAAGTCCGTCCATTATAAGAAAAAGTCATACAGAGTCTTGAGTGAAAATCAGAAAAATATAAAATTACCCCTAAAAACTTTTTTTTTTTTTTTTTGATCAACCAAGGACTCATGTCATGGAGTGGTTCCAGTAGCCAATAATGTCAAAAGAATGAGTTGACATCGAATCTGTAGTAATAAATTATTTTGCAACCTTACCACAACGCTTATCAAAATTAAATGTTTGAAATTATAGATGTATATCTTTACATCTAATATGATGCAATCTGAAAATAAAAAAATTACTTGTTTTAATGGTTTCACATTTGTCTTCCTTTTTTTTTTTTTTTGAATGACTTTAAAATAATTTGATATACAATTCATTTAAATGATAAAAATATATTTATAATTTTTTTTAATTTAGATGGATTTAACTTCATTTTTACAGTTATTCAAAATAAATTTGCTGCAATATGTTGATTTGACTAGCTAATTGTAACTAGTTAAATCCCTTTTTGATGGATTTAATTTCATTTTTTTTTGTCAATAAATAGTTAATTGTAACTAGCTAATTGTAGTAAAGGAATACTGCAATTAAAAGAAGTTACAATTAGCTAATTAATTATCCCAAATTATTAAATGATAATCCCAATTAGCTAGTTATTTGGTCTTAATAGGATTTGTACAGTAGGGTAGTACTCCACTAACTAAAGGTCAAAAGAAACTTTATTTTCAACTAAGATTGGCAGTAGTTCAATAGTAGAAGAAAGAACATTTTTATGGTTTCTATTTTATTTTGAGTTGAAAGTGTTAAAGATGGAGTCAACAGAGTAGAGAGAGAGAGAGAGAGAGAGAGAGAGAGAGAGGGATTGAGTGGGTAGGTCAAACATAGATATACAACAAGAGGCATCCAAATACCCAATTTCTACTTCAATCCTAAAGGAGAAAACAATCAACTCATGTCCAAATTAAAAAAAAAAAAAATCTAGTTTTGAGTTCATATATATTCAACTGTGGTTGGCCAATCAATAATATGGTATTTGACAAAAAAAAATAATAAGCCTAGATTTTATTTTTAAATTGAACCCCAAATTTTGATAACATATTTCTGACAAAATATTTCGTCATATTCAAAATTAATAATCTAAGTCATGAATATACAACTTTTGTCATTTAAAAAAAAATACTAAAAAATGCTTGTGTTTTAAAAAAAAAAAAATAATATATATATATATATATATATATATATATAGATATATATAGACAATTATACTCTACTCTGAAAATTTTGCATTAAAGCCATGCAAGCAAATTTTCACTTGAATATATTATTAAGGAATATTTTTTTTGTTAATAAATCAAACTGGCAGCAACTGCCAAGATTCTTCAAAAAAAATATTATTAAGGAATCATTGACTCCTTAAATCCTTTCTTTTCACTTTGTTATTTTAAAATTCAGTTTATATAATGCAATTAAAGTTAAAATTAGTGCAATTAAAGTAGCATCTAATTGTCAATCCCCAATTATGACTCTTAATTTCAAATTAATAAATGAGATAATGGAAATCATTTAATTTGTTTGTCTTTTGGTTTATGGCGCCGAGTATAAAAAGGTAATTAGATAGATTCAACCGTTTTTTTCCCTAACTACACACTAACAACCATCTTACCTCTTTTCCATTAGCTTTCTAAAGGCATTTTGATTTTAATTAGCTAGGTGCGTTAGACGTGACAATCTTTTTACTATATTTTAACCTTAAACTTTAGAAGAAAAAAATTATAACTGCCAACATTCTCCATTTCTCCTACTCCTTTTAACTTGTCTCTGTAACTTCCGCAACCGGTCCACCCCTTCAGATTCGGTACACAATGTAATATTATATGATTAATTGAAATCTTACGTACATACCCCTACTTAGTTTCAAATTTTCAATTATACCTTGTGAAAAATTTCAATGCAGACGCGCCCTTGACATTATATTGTATAATTTTCAAAATATTATATAAAGCCGAAACAACTCTACTAGTACGTAATATATATATATATATATATATATATATTAGAAAGGGTCAAGTCCCTATCTTATTTTATATAAATTATAGGGTTGACTATAGTAATATGCATATTATGAATCAACTCGTGCTATAGATCCATATTTTTATTTTTAAAGTTCAAACAGTCAATGAATCTTTAAACACAGTTTTCATATGAAAATATATTTACATATTAAATTTTACATTTTAGATATATTTATTATTTAGATAGACATAAAATCACTACTTTCGAATGGTTAGGTTTCACTAAAAAATACGGAAAATAAATATGCTGCTATTCCTTAGAAATAACAGGAAATTGTTATCCAATCTTATCCGGTCAAATTTTTCTATGCGCAAATCTAAAAAAGTAAGTTTTTTATACACGAATCTAGCAAAGACGAATGGTTGGGATCGGAATAACAGGTTCTGTTATTTCCTTGGAAATAACAACAGATTTATTTCCAAAAATATGACTCCAAATTTTCTTCAAACAAAACCCTTTACAAATATCAAAATTCTGAAAGGGGATATCTGTAAAAATCCTAACCGAAACAACTAAAGCCCACGCTCCTCACAATAAATACCGCCCCACTCCGCCACTTCTCCAACGTCTCGCATTCTCTGTTTTTCTAACTCCCCACGCTCTCTCTCTCTCTCTCTCTCATAGTGTAACATTCCATAGTACATACCATCACAATACCCATGGCATCAGTTCTTCCAACTCTACTCATGCTTCTCTCTGTCTTTGTCCTGACCATGCGTACTGGTTTATCACTTGGAAACCGGTACACTAACTTCATAACCTGGGAAGACCTAAGTATAGAGAAGTACTCGCCTATAGGAGTTTCTAAAGACCAGGCCGGGGGTCGTATAATAGTTGTGTCAAAAGATGGCCATGGTGACTCAAGAACGGTGCAAGGCGCAATAAATATGGTGCCAAACGGGAATTCAGAACGGGTCAAGATCTTAATTTACCCAGGAGTTTATAGGCAAGTTCTTCAAAAAAAATTTAAATATAATACCTGTACTCTTTTCTTTGTTTTCTTGATGGAACTTTTGATGAAACGAGGTTATCTAGTTGAGTTCTAGCCATGGCTGTTCTACTTAATTAATAACGGGGCAAACTTATAGATGATCCTCTCCAATTTAGTAAATTAATGGAGATATATAATCATTATGATATTTTTTTTGTTTGATTGTATGTCACTCGTAACTTTTCTTACCAAACTGTTTTTTTTTTTTTATTTTGTTTTTTTGGAAAAGATGCACCTTCTATGCGCATGAAACCATACTATAATTTCACAGAATTAACATGTTCTGTTATTACTTATTAGAACCTTTTTCTATAATGTCTTATTATTTTTATTTACAGAGAAAAGGTGACCATACCGGTAACAAAGCCTTACATCTCCTTGATCGGAACTGGAAAAGGAGAGACTAAAATCACATGGCACTCGAAAGCTTCTGATCGCGACTCAGCTGGACACACCGTTGGCACATTTTACTCTGCCTCTTTTGCAGTAGAGGCAGATTATTTCGGGGCTAAAGAAATTACGTTTGAGGTATTGTTTTATTCTTCCATATGACTATGCTTTCCAAAATACTAAGTTTCTAAATTGAGAAAATATAAATATTTTTTTCTCCGAACAGTTATTTTCAAGGACAATATAACACTAAATACGGCAAAGTTTTCATGTTAACAAGTATAGCTTTACTTTGTTTAATGAATTAAATTTGCAATTTGACCCTCCCAAGGAGTATATTTACAAAATTGTTGCTTCCAAAGGGCATGACAGCAAACCTTTTAAAAAAATTATTATTGCAGAATTTTTTTCTTGTCAAAAAAAACAAGTTGTAAATGATTAGCTGGAAACCGAATATTAGCATCCTTGACTACAAATGGTCATACTTCTAGGGGCTGTAGAGGAATTAACTCAAATTAACAAATAACATAAAATTCTCAACACTCATATAAGAGGCACTTAATTTTTCTATTGTAAAATTAACATAATTAACTCCATTCTGGTTTAGAACTCTGCACCAGCTGCGATGCCTGGAGCTGTGGGGGAGCAAGCGGTGGCTCTGAGGCTGTCAGGAGACAAGGCCATGCTTTCCATGTGCAAAATTTTGGGTACGCAAGACACACTATTCGATCAACAAGGGAGGCACTATTTCCACCGCTGTTTTATCCAAGGTTCCATTGATTTCATCTTTGGGAATGCTAGGTCTCTCTATCAGGTACAAAACATAAAATGTATTGGTTTTGTGCAGTAATACCTTTTCTCAAATGATGCATGATTTATTCGGTTTTTGTTTACACTTGTACTACTAGCTATATAGTCGCAGAATTGTTACAGGGGATACCAATACCATATAAAAATCGTTGCTGTATGTTTAAGGTTAATTCCCACTGATAAAGGGATACAAAGTAACTTGAAGAATGTTTGTATGCTGATATTTATCTGCCATGTCTGGTACTTGTAATGGTACTTACAGGTACGTACCTATCATTACTGGACCAATATCAGCTGTGAAAACAAGAGTATATAAATTCTGGCATCTGAAATTGATGTAGGGGTGTACGTTGCACGCGGTGGCAAAGAGTTATGGTGCAGTGGCAGCATCACAGAGAAACTCTCCTGCAGAAGACTCGGGGTTCTCTTTCTTACACTGCCGGCTTACTGGGTCAGGTATGCTTTATTTGGGTCGAGCATGGGGAAGGTATGCTAGAGTTGTCTATGCCTTTTGTAGGATCGATGGGATTGTTTTACCCGATAGATGGAGCGACTGGGGCGATTCTTCTAGAAGAAGGTATGTGTAGCTATACGTTGCATTCTTTCTTTCCCCAATAACAGCACTTATTTGCACAGATCAATATATAAGTAAAATGCATAGATCAATACTTGAGTTCGGCAATGTCTCTATGTTTTGATTACTGCCAAGTTTGATAAAAGAGAAATATATTGAGTGCCATTAAGTTACATACAAGACAATAAACCAGTTTGAAACCTTTGTAACAATACCAAAACCTGTGGTGTATAACCAATGGACACTCTCAAATAACAAACAAATTTTGTAGGTGTGTTGATTGATTTGTCATGAAAGGATTCATATTTTGAACCCATTAAGTTACATGTCCATTTTTTTTTGTGACAGAACTGCTTACTTTGGCGAGTACAAATGTCACGGAGCAGGTGCCAATTTGAGGAACAGAGCAAATTGGGCAAGATCACTATCTTACCAAGAGGCAAGACCTTTCCTTGGTCGGAATTACATTGATGGAAATCAATGGCTCAGATTGTAGTTTATTATCCTTGTAAATAAACCACGCAACTTGTGGCATAGCACCTAACTCCATTAAATTGATTCATATCTTTATGTAACTATATTTTTTAATATATATTTTGATTTACTTGTATGATATTTCTGTATCGTCAATTTAAGAATAAGTCATTCAACCAACAAACCAATGAACGTTGATAAATTTTTATTATGCAAAATGCTTAACTCATAAGAAGAAGAAGAAAAAAAAAAGTAAGAAAGAAAGAACACAGAAGATTGAATGCAGATTGTCTATTGGGAAAAAAAAAGAAAAAAAGAAAAAAAAGAATGTACATTATTAGCTGCAATATTATATTTTCAAATTAAATCTCCAGTTGCATCAACCTAACATCTCTAGTAGTCTCCGGTGCACATTTTCATAAACCTCTTCAAGGTCTGACCACTGGAGTCCGCATCGTCTGCATTAACTCAAAAGAGCATCTTTTGAGTTAATGCATATCGGCTCCCTGATTGTAAACGGAGTCCATCTGACCGTCTGCATTAACTCAAAAGAGCATCTTTTGAGTTAATGCATATCGGCTCCCTGATTGTAAACGGAGTCCATCTGACCCCTGCCTATAATATAGGGAATCTTTAATATTAGTGCGGATCTAATTTGTATGCATCTTAAAGCTGATCAGACGGTTCATATGTATTAACTCAAAAGATTCATTTTTGAGTTAACGCAGAGGATACAAATTCTGACTACTGGAGGAGGTGAACTCATGTCCGGTGGTGTTAATTAGTTAATGTATGACATGTTTTTAATAACAAAAGTACAAGTATCCAAAATATAATAAAGGAACTATACTCGTGAATAATTAATACTTGCACTTGCGGTCTAAAAAAATATTTGTGCAGTCTTCAAAGTCCTGTGAAGGGAGGAAAAAAAAAAAAATAAAGTAAAAGCCTGTATATCTAATAATAAATTGCTAGAGATATGAGATACCTGTTTTGTAAAAGCAGCAATGATAAGTAAGAACTAGAACTAGGAAGTAAATGCCATATCATTGACTTTGAGCAAAAGTGTGCCTAATTTGGGAAAAAGAAAGGGACCTAATTAAAAATGGCACTCATGGCTACACTATGTAAGAAGCGCATACGCACTGCATAGGTGTGCAAATAGGATTCAAACTCATTTGTGGTTGCTAATGATGGAGATGCATGTAAGTCGAATTAAATGAACGACTAAAAATGCACAAGTTTTGAGTGAATTGGATTTTTCCAATACAAGGAAAAGATATATAAAGAGAGCGATAGATTGATGGTTGATGATAGATTGGTTGAACCATACTTTTCAACTGGTACCAGTAAAGATACAAGCCAATGGCCAAACAAATTGTGGATTCTACGAGATAATTAACATAAAAGAGGAAACTGTTAAAGGACATTTCAGTCTTGACAAATACAAGAGAAGCTGGTGCTTTATTTGGGTAATTTCTATAGTATAGATTGCATGTTGAAATCCCTACAAAGCAAAGTTTAGACAAATAAAGTAAAATTATCAAGTAGGCACTACCGCACTAGACGCTTAACAAAAAGGGCAGAGAACAACAATAAAATAAAATTGTATTGGGATAAATTGTGCTTGTCAGATAGGAACAAAATGTTTCAGCAGCCAGTACCAGTAGGAACGAAAACCAAATACCACGCAAATGCACTTCATTAAGGAAACAAAAAAAGGCTTGAAGATCACAAACCTATTTGGGGTTCTGATTTAAGCTTTCGTAATTTTCATGCTACTGAATAAAAAAAGTTGACCCAATGGTAATACCTATTATAATAAATCACAACCAGTAGCACAAAAAACCCGTATTGTGACCTGAAAAAGAGGCAATTCTGAAAGTTTCCAAGAAAACATATAAAACTTAATTAAAAGCGACAGCAACTAAACTAATCCGAAATAACTTCAGTTAACAAATCTCCCAACATTAGCTACACACTTTTAACACACTAGGTACTATAAGATTAAGCAACTCCAAGCAGACTACATCACACTGACTAGGCTAAAACTTCGAAAATAATCCTATAGTTTATACCACAATTATATTAATACCACTTTCTGTCAGCACTGAACCCAGTATATTCCCCCCACACCTATGTACATTCTCAAACCCTAATTCCAATCATCAGTCAAGCATCACTTCATCCCGAGACCGTTTCTTTTCATTGGTTTGTATCTGACACCCTGTCATAACCAATTGTGGCTCACAAATTCCAGGCCCCATTTGCCTGTCATTACCATCCTTCACCTCACCAGACATGGCTGAGCTGCCTGACTCAGCTCGCTTAGTCGAGCCCACAGCTTTAGGGTTTGGAGGGATTTGGGCTAAGACTTCAGGCTTGGGATCAATGTTAACCCATTGATTATGGATCCAATCTCGTGAAACCCTAGCATCTTTTCTCTGGCACACTGAAAATATGTTTTCGGCTGCGACAGAAACAAAAAATTGTCAGCACAAGTCTACTAGTAGCTTACCCCACCAATTGAATTAGTTCCAGCTACACACAAAACAAAGTAGCTGAAAAAAAAATTATGAAAATCACCACCAGCAGAGCACTGACTATCTAGTGAAACATACCTTCCAGAATTTTGACCTATAAATAGATCACACTAATTGTTGACAA
>JARJHM010001871.1:0-12718 GCA_033356055.1 Carex pumila
TGCCCAATTATCTTGCCATGTAAAGACACTAATAGAGTGTTCCAGACACCTTCAATTTGAGTGTTATGTTAGCGTTGTAAATGCTCTATTATCTTGCCATATAGACACTCTACTATAGTGCTCCAAACACCTTCAATTGGAGTGTTGTATTAGGCTTATAAATGCCCCATTATCTTGCCATATGAAACACTACTAGAGAGCTCCAAACAACTTCAATTAGAGTGTTGTATTAGGGTTTTAAATGCCCTTTTATCTTGCCATATAGAGACACTACTAGAGCGCTCCAAACACGTTCAATTGGAGTGTTGTTTTAGGGTTGTAAATGCCCAATTATCTTGCCATATAAAAACACTACTAGATTGCTCTAAAGACCTTCAATTGGAGTATTGTACTAGCATTGTAAATGCCTTATTATCTTGCTATATAGAGACCCTACAAGAGTGCTCCAAACACCTTCAATTGGAGTGTTGTGTTAGGGTTGTAAATGCTTAATTATCTTGCCATATAAAGACAATTCTATAGTACTCTAAACACCTTCAATTGGAGTGGTGTATTATCGTTGTAAATGCCCTATTATCTTGCCATATAGAGAAAATACTAGAGTGTTCCAAAGACCTTCAATTGGAGTGTTATATTAGGGTTGTAAATGCCCAATTATCTTGCCATATAAATATCCTACTAGGGTGCTCGAAACACCTTCAATTGGAGTATTGTAGTATTGTAAATAGCCCTATTATCTTGCCATATAGAGAAACTACGAGAGTTCTCCAAATACCTTCAATTGGGGTGTTGTATTAGGTTATAAATGCCCTATTATCTTGCAATGTGGAGCCACCACTAGAGTGTTCCGAACACCTTCAATTGGAGTGTTGTATTAGGGTTGTAAATGCCTTATTATCTTGCCCAATAGAGACACTACTAGAGTGCTCCAAACACCTTCAATTCTGGTGTTGTGTTAGGGTTGTAAATACCCAATTATCTTGCCATATAAAGACACTACTAAGGTGCTCCGAACACCTTTAATTGGAGTGTTGTTTTAGGGTTGTAAATGCCCAATTATGTTGCCATATAAAGACACTACTAGGGTGCTCTAAACACATTCAATTGGAGTATTGTATTAGCATAGTAAATGATTTATTATCTTGCCATATAAAGACCACACTAAAGTGCTCCAAACACCTTCAATTGGAGTGTTGTGTTAGCGTTGTAAATCCCCAATTATCTTGACATCTAGAGATACTACTAGAGCGTTCCAAAGACCTTCAATTGAAGTGTTGTATTAGGGTTGTAAATGCCCAATTCTCTTGTTATATAAAGGCACTACTAGTGTGTGCTAAAAACGTTGAATTGGAGTATTTTATTAGTGTTGTAAATGCCCAATTATCTTGATATCTGGAGATACTACTAGAGCGCTTCAAACACCTAGACTTGAAGTGTTGTATTAGGGTTGTAAATGTCCTATTATCTTGCCATATGGAAACACTACTAGAGAGCTCCAAACATCTTCAATTGGAGTGTTGTGTTTGGGTTGTAAATGCCCAATTATCTTACCATATAAAAACACTACTAGAGTGCTCTAAACACCTTCAATTGGAGTATTGTATTAGTGTTGTAAATGCCGTATTATCATTCCATATAAAGACCCTGCAAGAGTACTCCAAACACCTTCAATTGGAGTGTTGTGTTAGGGTTGTAAATGCTCAATCTTGCCATATAAAGACAATACTAGAGTACTCTAAACACCTTCAATTGGAGTGTTATATTAGGGTTGTATATGCCCTATTATCTTGTCATATAGACACACTACTATGGTGCTACAAACACCATCAATTGATGTATTGTATTAGGATTGTAAATATCCTATTATCTTGCCATAGAGAGACATTACTGGAGTGCTCCAAACTACTTCAATTAGAGTGTCCTATGAGGGTTGTAAATGTCCTATTATGTAGCCATCTGGAGAAACTACTAGGGTGCTTGAAACACCTTCAATTGGAGTATTGTTTTAGGTTTGTAAATGCCCTATTATCTTGACATATAGAGACACTACAAGAGTATTCTAAACACCTTCAATTGGAGTGTTGTATTTCGGTTGTAAATGCCCTTTTATCTTGCTATATGGAGACACTACTAGCGAGCTCCGAACTCCATCAATTGGAGTATGGTATTAGGGTTGTAAATGCCCTATTATCTTGACATCTGGAGACAATACTAGAGTGCTCCAAACACATTCAATTGGAGTTTTGTTTTAGCGTTGTAAATGACACTACTAGAGTGCTCCAAACATCTTCAATTGGAGTGTTGTATTAGAGTTGTAAATGGCCTATTATGTTGTTTCTATGCATATTTGAAAGGTTCTCTGACTCTATGATCGGCTTGTGGTGGACAATTCAGATTATCACATGATATAATGTAATTAAATTATTCACACTAATCCAATTAATTATATTCCCCTATTACTCACTAAGTAATAACCCTAAACCCTATCCATTACAAGTAATAAATAAATTCCTAATTATACTTCGAAATGATATATAATATATATCCTGCCAAGGGAGCCCACTGGGTTTAACCCTAGTCTTTGAACCGCTACCAAACCTCATTAGCCTAAGTGTTTAAAGTACTTACTTTTATCCCCTCTCACACCGAGGTACAATGACTTAATACTTATAGGTATGTGGAAGACATTGGCATATAGTAGACAGAACTATGCATGCAAGAACATATTTCAATAACATTCTAAGTATAACAAAATCTCAAATAGACAAAAAAAATATATATTATAGTAAAGAGATAAATTAGAATTCATTACATCCAAACCTAGAGAGGAGGACCTTAGCTTCTCAAGGCCATGACAGAATAAAAGAAGTAATAAAATGACATAACCTAAGACCTAGAACACCTCTTCCTTGGATGACTCCTTCTTTCGCCTTGGACTTCGAGCGCCTCTTCTTCTCCAAACTCTAGAAATTACACGCAATATTCTACTCTAAACTATGGACTTACACAACTAAAACATTCACTCTAATTCCTATTACATGAGGGGTTTATATAATCTTCCTAAAGGTGTGGAGTCATGGAGATCATTGGGAACACAGGAGCCAAATATAGCTTTTTATGCTATATTTGGAGCGTTAAATATAGACTTCAATGCGTAGCAAGGCCTGGCACATCTAGAAATTTGTCCTTCTAAAAGGTTGTTGTCCAACGACCGAGATTTCATCCAAACTAGACAATCTACATATTCAATCTGTGTGTCCATGCGGCATAGGCATTTATACCACATGCGGTAGATAAATTGTGCGCTTGCAATTTAATCTACTTTGTGTATTTATGTCTATAAATTTAAAGCATAAGTGTACGAATTTATCCTAAAATACACAACAGGTATTGTCATCTATTACGCCCCAAATCAACGAGCTGATCAAAGGGAAGAGCAATCATAGGGCTTCACGTTCTTCGTCTGATCAGGTACGAAATTTGATTTTTCAGTATGTTTTAATTGTGAACCCTAAATCCCTAAATTATAATTATCTAAACAACTGACACGTTTACTTTCTTATATCCTCACAGGGAGGTTCGAGCTCGCACCATGCCTCGATGCCCGATCCTCTGGATGACGTCGGTGATGACAAGGATCATGACGACGACGATGACGGCAATGATGGGGAGGAATATTGGTTGGATGTCGGTAGGGATGGGGTTTAGATGTTTAGATATTGTTTAGATTACTTGAGATGGTATTGTTTATGTTTGATACTCGATGTTTATGTTACTGTTTCTCAATGTTTATGTTTGAGATGGTATTGTTTATGTTTAAATATTTTTTATTACTTGTATGTTTAGATATTGTTGCTACTCGATGTTTATGTTTATGTTTTGATCGATGTTTAGATATTGTTTGTATGTTTTGATCAATGTTATGTTTATGTTGGTGCGTGTGGTACCAATTAAATAGGGGAAAAGCAAATAACTAAAATAACCCAAAAAAATGATATAAGAGTATCAGCGGTCGGTTTTGAGTATCAACGATCGATTATTTTGGTTGCTGATACCCTAGTATCAGGGCATCAGCAACCGATTATTTTGGTATCAGGGACTGATTACACAGGTCGCTGATGCCTTTACATGACGTCAGCAAAACCCAATAGCGACCAAAAAAAATTGGTCGCTAAAAAGTCATCAACGACCGAGATGATGTCATTCAGCAATCGATGACGTCATCGAGCGAGCATTAGTGACGAGGCCGTCAGCGATCGATTTTGGCTATCAGCGATCGATTTTGGTATCAGCGACCGGTGTCACCGGTCACTGATGCCCCGATCTGCTATAGTGAAAGAAAACAAAAAAATTGTTCTGGAAAAAATTCGGGAAAAATTTGCGAATAATTTGTAAAATTTAGGAAAATTTAGGAAAATTTTGTAAAATTCGTGAATTATTCAAGTTTAATTCAGTCAAAGTTCGGTCAACTGAATAATTCAGCGTTCGGTTCAGCATCACAAAAAAAAATATTCGGATTTAATTCTCAAATCTTGTGACTATGGTTACCCACCAATGAAAGAGTGTTTAGAGAGTACAGACTACCACCATAGTTATTGGTAGCAAAGATCCTATAGGGGGGACGCTATGGTTGAGATGCGAGGTACCAATATTTGTGCTAATTGATGTTGATTTTTACTACACAAGTAATAAATCCTAATTTACACTCAATTCGGTTGCAAGTGTACAACCTTGTCAAGTAGTACTTAGGGATCGTCTTCACAGGGACAAGTCAGAAAATCAAATCTAACCTAACAATTTAATTTAGTAAAAGAAAGTAAAAAAGGTTTTTGTTTGTTCAAAGGTTGGTTTGGTTTCGATTAAACTGAATTAAACTAAAGTTTTAAAGCAAAATCTGAGTTTTTAACAAGTATGAGAAATTAGGGTTTCTTAGGGTTCCTATCCACTAGTGTTATGACTAATTGGTTTATTAAATTTGCTCTTTTAGTTATGAAGGCACAGTTAGGTGTTGTAGGTACAAAAGGATATCTCTATATTAATATCATCTTTAAATTAGAATAAACGTCACCTCTCGGTACTTGGCTACTCTTATCTAAAGTCATTAAGTTCTTATTGTCCCAATTGATCTAGAAAACTATCTTTCACCTCTCGGTACTTGGCACAATTTTCTAAATTGTTGGGTGAAACCCGTATAAGACAAGCGTCACCTCTCGATACTTAACCTATCAAATACTTTATTCCTTATGGTCTGGACCTAATATTCAATTTCTCAATTGTAAATACCAAATCCTAGGGTTTCATGCAATTTCGATTAAGTCCTCACAATCAATTAAAATAAATAATAGATCATAACAAAGAACAAGAATATATATAATAAAATCAACTAAATCATAACAAATGTTTCAAGTACAATCCTAATCAACCCTAGAAAAGCCCTTAGCCAGCCCTGGCTAAGATACAAATCAATTCAAAATAATAAAAGAGTTCCAAAGGAAAGAAATTAATAAAATCGGTTGATCAATGATCTCTTCTTCCTTGCTTTTCCTTGTTCAAAACTAGAAATTCTGCCTAAAAAACGTACTCAATCTGTTCTACAGGTCCCCTTTTTATACCCCCTCTAAAACCTAGAAATAACCAACCAAATATAGCAAATTCGGGCTCTAGACCGACCTAATTGCAGGCCGCAGTGCATGGAGGCAGTTAACAGACTGCACAGAAAAATCTGTAGAGGTCATTGCAGTCCTAAATAAAGGTTCTTGTGGGACACAATAAAGGTCCTGGTAGGACGCAATAAAGGTCCTTGCAGACCGCAATAAAGGTGCAAAAATGAAAACTCTGACTTGTTTGGTTGTGGGCCGCAATGGATCCATTCCGGACCGCAATGAATGTTGGCAGAAGCTCCAATCTTCGTGCTAACTCACCTGTTTTGATTCGTTAAGCTCCAAACACTTGATTACCTGTAAAACAAACATAACTAGGGCAGTAACTTGAACTTTTTGACACTTCTAACCTAATTAAACCTAATTTAATCAAAACTTGGCTTATTTTACATAACAAACCCTAGGTTTCAATAGATACAATTTCGGCTTATCACTAATGTGAGGTTCTGGGCGAGATTCAATAGATACAATAGATACAAATGTGGTGAAGGGGCAGAGTGGAAATTCGATTAAAAGATGATTTATGTTGTATACGATTCAATTCGATTAGGGTTATTGGTTATTGGTTAGGATTTTGCATGCAATTAACTCTGTAATTGTGATTCTTCATGATTGGTTTGTGCAATTTCTGAATCTAAATAGCTTTGATGATTCAGTTTAACATGAATTTTCTGTGTAAACTTAGAAATAGGTTAATATTACTATTGTTGGAATTTATTGCTTAATGAATGAAAGATAGTAATTTATGAGACTAAGTAGTAGGTCAAAACTGCAATTTGATTGAATTTAATCTTGGTGTGTGATTGAATTTAATTATGAAGCCTACTTCTAATGCACAACTTAATAGTAGGTTTATCTTGCTTTATTTGAAAGAGTATTTCACTATTCTAACTATCTATTTTTTTAGCAATGCCCAAACTGCCTAGAATATATGTTATCCGGATTTAAAATTCTGAACCACCTAGAATATATGCATATTTTACCCAAATGACATTTTTTTATATTAGCGTAATTTAGCATATTTTCACCGCAATTAGCGTATTTTAGTCAATTTGAGTATATTTTTGCTTGTTTTACCATATTTTACCCGAATAACATATTTTTTTTCATATTAGCATATTTTAGTTTTTTTTACTGCAATTAGCATATTTTAGCCAATTGTAGCATGTTTATTTTTATTTTTTAACGTAGGATGGCTAGGAGACGGCCTAGGAGATCACCCGCAGCCGACCCAGTTGATGAGCTCATTCCCAATAACAGCAAGGACCATTTCAATCTTTTATTATGGATGTCTCACAATGAGCACTGAGTCTCACTGGCATCTAAAGAGGTACCTGATTACTTTTTTTAAGTTTAAATTTTGTTGAGTTTTCATATTTTTAGGTTTTCATGTTGTTTACTTTTTTCAACATAGAGTGAGACAATTATAACTGTCAGGAGTCGGCATTATGACATGCAGTACTACTCGTAGATGGAACCGTATCTGCGAAATTTGGGGTTGCAATATTTGGTCGATATTCTATAGTCGGAGAGTAAGGCTGTTAATGCGTCCTCATCGCAGGACTAGTGGAGTGATGGCGCCCCGAGACACACACATTCCACTTACCTTTTGGAGAGATGACAGTGACTCTCCAGGACGTCAGTGCCCTATGGGATTTGCCTATCCAAAGCGTGCTCGTTGGTGGCATATCTGACCTCATCGATGACAACACGATTAATTACATGCTCGAAGAGTTGTTGGGAGCTAAGTTGGATATACGCGGCAATGGGGGGAGGTCCAAGTATTGTCTATACAAGACGAAGCTGTGAGCTATGTTTACGAGAGGTCTGGGTAGGCATTCCACTGCGCTCGAGATTAAGAGGTGCTCATACAAATTATTCGTATTACATTTATTTTGTACTCTATTTCATGCAAAAAAATGAGTTGCTCTGTAATTTCCATATTACAGATACACACGAGGCTTCGTGATTAACCTATTTGGTTCTGTCATGTTTGTTGATTCAAAGGGTGATACCATCCCGATGATGTATCTAGAGCTGCTGCGAGACCTTCAGTCGTCGAGCAGGTACAACTTGGGTGGGGCTGTCCTAGCACATCTTTACTTCAACTTGTGCCACAGTTGCTAGGTCAGTATGCTCTTTCTATCTTATTTTAATTATTTAACTTGTCATGCACTTGCTGTCTTATTTTAATTATTTAACTTATCCCTAACGGCTAATATTCTTCAAATTATAGTGGAAAAGTAAGGCTATCTACAAGTCGGTACGTCTACTGCAGCATTGGTCATGGTCATGGCTATCGGTGGGGGTACTTGAGCCGAACGAGGATCTATAGGGAAAGCCCGACAGTGGAAAATTACCCGGCATTTGGCATGAAATGGTACAGACATCACCTGTACAAGGACAACCCTCACAAAAAGCCATTAGGTATCAAGGTGGACCAAACTCAGAGTCAGAGTCTGGGTGAGACGCATGTGATCTGAGCTCCGTACCATGAGCTATACATTGAGGGGAGGCTGCCGCAGATTGTAGTGGATGATCATGAGATGTGGCTCTACAGGGGTCAGCTGTTGTGCTTTTGGATAGTGGAGAACCACTATCCAGACCGGGTGAAACGTCAGTTTCGATATCCTACACTCGTCCCCGCAGATCCAGACGTCCCGAGATCTGTGATCATGAGTCTACACGAGTAAGTTATGTTCTTTTTAGCATTTTTGTTCTTAACATTAGTTATTGGCTTTAAATTGCAACTAACATATTAATTACAGGATTACCCATGCTAATTACACCAATAAAGATTAGAGTAAGTATCACTCGGAACACTACAACAGGGCAGCGAATATGAGTGCCAACTTATGGTAGATGCCGGAGGTTGACGGGATGCAGTTCCAGGGAGAGCCCCTATTGAGATATCAGGCTTGGTACCTGCAAGTCGGTATGGCTTCGGTGTATATAGAGGGAGATTACGGCAATTTTCTTCGCTCAAAGATCTTCGACAATGATGGTTATACCCCCACTAGCCGAAAAGGTGCTCGCCAGATAATGCACCTAAAAGAACACATTTTTTTTATCTAATCTAATTTTTTCCATAACTTTTTTTATCTAACTTTGTTTTCTTTTTAGTTGCTAGTAGCGCTTAAAAGTGCCGGGCATGTAATCGTTTGTCTTGGAAAACGCAGTTACAGAGCGTTTGGGCATTATGTGTTGAACTTGGTTGCCCCATGCTGCGAGACGCTGGAGAGGAAACTGATTGGGCAAAGTACAAAAGGACGAGCCCGACCCGCCACCTATTATGGCTTCTGAGATGCCATCGCCCCCCCCAAGCAGCTAGAGTGGGACTACCATCGTTAGGTATATGGTATGTCCGGTTGGCATGGCTATCTCGACGCCCATGGACGACCAGTTCTTCCCCTGGTATGTCATTCTTTATTTTATTTTAGGTCAAGATAGTTAAAATTTTGTACTTCAGTAAATTTCTTTCTTTATTTTAAGTCAAGATAGTTAAAGTTTACTAAATTGTTGGTATCCTTGCAGGGTCCTGCCTACATGGCACCACCGCCTGAGCCGCATAAGTCTCCGGAGATCCACCCTGTGAAGGATGATAGCTTGACTTTTAGCCTTGCAGATATAGTTGGAGATGATCAGTGGGATACAGCCGCCTCTCCTCGTCTGTCGTATCCAGCGAGGGTTCGCGATTGGGAGGCCTCTGATAGTGGGACTCAGCCTGACTATGCGTCCCAGCTTGCAAATTCCATGTTTCGTACCCCCCGCCACCGCTAGCTACCCACGCAGCCGAGGATTCATGGAATAGAGCACTCACGATGAGCATAGAGCCCGAGCCATACGATGAGTTTACACCAGCTCACAGAGAGCAGGAAGGAGAACTACAATGGAATGCTTGGCGTGGCCGAAATTTCAGTAAGGAAAATAGGGGTAAACCACCTAACCGATTCACCCCTTCGGAGTACCATTGATAGAGAGTTTTTTTTATAGTTTTAGTTCAGTTTAGCTATGTTATGTTTTATTATGTTTTAGCTTAGTTTTATAGTTTATTTTTTAGTGTAGTTTAGTTTCGCTATGTTTTATTATGCTATGGTTTGAGGTATGTTATATATTTTTATTGTTTTATGGTAGTATTTATACAACAACAAAAAACTAAATTATACAACAAAAACGAGATAACACAAAAAATAACAAAAATAAGAAAATTAAATAGAATAAAAAAACTAAATGCATTGCAATTAATATGGTTCAAAAATAACAAAAATAAATGCTTCTTCCCTCTGTTTCGGCCTCTGTTTTGGCCAAGAACAGCCTGTTTTGGCTCGGCCGAACCATATCATTTTATGCACATTGGTTTCGACCCCTGTTTTGGCCAGGAACAAGCTGTTTCAGCTCTGGCCAAACCATACCCTTTTCTACATTATCTAGGAACAATCTATTTCTGCTAGGAACAGCTAGGAACAGGCACTCCTCCAGCAGTTCGGGCAATTTTTGAGAGCCAATATCTCACAATCGATTTTGAGATTTTGTATGAAAATTCACAGTCTTGTTCTATGAAGTCAACACGTTATGTCAGTAAATTTTCATGATTTTTGAAGGTGTTTTTCTATGTTAACTAGAGGTGCAAAGTTGGACTCAGAAGTACTCCTTCAGCAGTTTGGGTAATTTTTGAGAGCCGATATCTCACGATCTGTTTTGAGATTTTGTATGAAACTTCATAGTCTTGTTCTATGAAGTCAAGACTGCATGTCGGTAAATTATCATGATTTTGGAAGGTGTTTTGATATGTTACCAGAGGTGCAAAGTTGGACTCATAATGAAACTGTGAGCTGTCAACGCATGCAAATAAAGTTCATACAAACCTCAAACTTAACAATTCAAACTAATATAAATTCCAAAAAAAATTAACAACATATTATTTCTTACAATCTGCCTTGAACGTACATGGAACAAAGTCATCGTCCGAGATTAACGAATTCGGGTCAGTAACAACAAATGACATGCTAGCCTTAGTCTTAGCCTTAGGCGTCTCTACATCAATCTTTTTTGTCTCAATTCATAGCCGTAGGGGTTTTCTACAAAATTATCATCAGATATGTCATTCCGGTTGAAAAAATCATCTATCTACACACATTTCGGATAGTCCTTTCTAAATTTTCCGTAAATGCTACATTTGTAATTTTTATTTTCCTCGCTCTTTCGTCAATTATTACTGTCCATCCTTCTTGTCTACAATTTATTTAAAAAATACTAATTAAAAAACTGCAACATACAAATAAAGTTCATGCAAACCTCAAAATGAAAAATAAAGTGCTCAACACATTGAAATATTTCACAAGTTAATTTCTACGACTCAGCCTAAAATGCAATCCCAATAACCGACCAGATCCCCATGCCGATGTGCTCCTTCTAGCTTGTTGCACTACTTCTTCTTGTCGATTAGCTGTACCAGATGGGCCTGCTTGCGCTGGGTTAGCTTTACCAGATGGCCCTACTTGAGATGTGCTCCTTCTAGTGGGTTGCACTGCTTCCTCCCTCAGGTGTGCTGTACCAGATCTCACTGTGCCAGATGTGCTCCTCCTTCCTGCGCTAGATGTGCTCCTTCTTCGTTGGGTAGTACCTGAAGGCCCTTGCATCCCAACCGCCTCTCCTCCTGCCAGTACTTCTCCCATTGCATCCCTAAACATCATATTTGCACTTTCATGGTCTGCTATACGGCTTCTGGCAGTGCTTCACCGCGACCCTTGCGATCCACTTGCTTCTGCCATAACTCGCCCATTTTCTGCTGCATTTGCTGCGTTATGAGCATTTGTAGCCCAAATATGTTAGTTAGTAAGCTATTCAAGATTGGAATGAAAATATAATCAGGGTTGAATGTTACATACCTCAGCTTTGCATGTCAGAAGTGGAACGACGAGGACGGTGCCCCATTAGCCTACCTTGCATTTCGTCCATGATCATTACCTGACGGATGTGTTTTCTCCTACCACGCCGTATCTAATATTTGTTTTGCTCAATTTTAGGGGTAGTGATCGTAGGCCAATCTTCAAGATTGCCATAAGAAACAAACAATGCATTCCAAGTACTCAGAAGGTAGTCCACCTTATACCAGTGGGCAACAAATAGGTCGGGTGACCAGTTATTATGGCGACAAACTGCTAACACATGAGCGCACAGAATTCCAGTTTATTGGATATCTCTGCATGTACATTCCACTACTTTGTTGGGCTCGAATGTCACGATATATTAGAACCTTCTATGAATAATGGACATAGCTCCATCCTGCATTTGGACTACTGGAACGTATTTATTTGGGCCCGTGACTTCATACTTACCTTCACCGTGCAAGTATGAGGTGACATCCATTTTTGTACCTTTCTCCTGTCGCCACTGAACAAACCACCTATTGCACTTGTAGAATGTCTCCTCTACAAGTGCAAACATGGGCAACATTCGGTTATCCTTGAAGACAGCGTTCAAGGACTCAGAGCCGTTTGTTGTCATGATACCAAATCACAGGTCTGAAAATTTTTATTAAAATTTGACGGCTCCATGACATCATTAAGACGTACTTTGCCCACTCTCCTCAGAAAAGTATTACACCTCAGATTTTGCTGCAATAGAACAAAGCAAAATTAGACAAAATGCATCTAAAAGAAACAAAAATGATATAAATTAGACAATATTAGACATACCGAGGCAAAATCTTCGAACATCTCTTTCAGCCTTCTTGGCTTCTTCTTTCTGGCTCCTTGTTTGAACCTAGTTCCGTACCATTTGTCCTTCCCACACACCTGGATCAGGTTGTCAGCAACATGCTGGATACAATACATGTGCACAAAATTATCCCTGTCCTATCCGTATTCAAGATTCAATGCAGCTTTGATACCCTTGTATTGGTTTGATATAACACATATGAATCTATTAACACGAATCACATTAATCCTAAGCCATTGTAAGAAAAAACCTCAATTCTCTTCATCCTCTTTATGCACAATTACAAATGCTAGAGGCAACAATTGGTTCTCGGCATCATAACCGCAAGTCATCAAAAG
>JARJHM010001872.1:0-12708 GCA_033356055.1 Carex pumila
ACCTTTTTTGAAATGCTATCTATCTCATGAGCTGTTTCGTGAGAATATCTGGCCCTTGGTAGGGGATCTGGTAATATTGGAATACAACTCTGGTCTTAGACGCATAAAAAGTAAAAAGAAGGTCATTGAAATGATATAATAAAGATTTTTATAAGATGAAACAAGATAAATTCAAGAAGATGATTACAAGTGGAGAGCGAATGGAAGAGAAACGAGAAAATATCGAGAAAGAATTACTTGAAGAAGAACTAGATCTAGAGGAACTGAATAAAATGAATGAAGATAAACTCGATTCAGATGAAGAGGAAGTCAACAAATTGATTGGAAAGAAATATACTCGAAACGAAATAGAGCAACTGTTTCTTCTCGCAGAAATAGAATCATCAGGAGAAATAGAAGGAAAAACCCTTGCTTATGATGAAGATGCTAATCAAAATTCAAAAAAATCAATACCGAGATCCAGAATATAACCCTTATTTTGTAATAAAAAGGGAGGACTTATATGGCACTAATATATAGTCCAGCGTACATAGTCAACCAAATCGACGAACGTACGTTCCAGGCCTCCTTGTCCGGGACTGATTGGATAGTGAAATGGTATCTATCTCATGAGCTGTTTCGTGAGAATATCTGGCCCTTGGTAGGGGATCTGGTAATATTGGAATACAACTCTGGTCTTAGACGCATAAAAAGTAAAAAGAAGGTCATTGAAATGATATAATAAAGATTTTTATAAGATGAAACAAGATAAATTCAAGAAGATGATTACAAGTGGAGAGCGAATGGAAGAGAAACGAGAAAATATCGAGAAAGAATTACTTGAAGAAGAACTAGATCTAATTGACCAGTTTCAAACTGGGACAGTTGTCAAGGAAATCTCAAATGGGATGTTCCGCGTACATTTGGATCATAATAATCAAAGATTTGATTGTTATCTCTCGAGTGATATATGTCGTATGGGTCTACGTCGTATGGGTCTACGTGTATTACTGGGAAGTAGAGTAAAAGTCAAAAATAATGGTTTTTTCAAATGCATTATTTATATATTTCCCCTCTTGTGCTTCTGGAGGAGCTCGTATGCAAGAAGGAAGTTTCAGCTTAATGCAGATGGGTAAAATATCTTCGACTTTTGGGTTTATGAAGAAATGAAGGAGATTGAAAAATAGAAAAATCAAAAAAGGTATACCTTATAGAAAAATCAAAAAAGGTATACCTTTTATTTAATGAATGAAGATAAACTCGATTCAGATGAAGAGGAAGTCAACAAATTGATTGGAAAGAAATATACTCGAAACGAAATAGAGCAACTGTTTCTTCTCGCAGAAATAGAATCATCAGGAGAAATAGAAGGAAAAACCCTTGCTTATGATGAAGATGCTAATCAAAATTCAAAAAAATCAATACCGAGATCCAGAATATAACCCTTATTTTGTAATAAAAAGGGAGGACTTATATGGCACTAATATATAGTCCAGCGTACATAGTCAACCAAATCGACGAACGTACGTTCCAGGCCTCCTTGTCCGGGACTGATTGGATAGTGAAATGGTATCTATCTCATGAGCTGTTTCGTGAGAATATCTGGCCCTTGGTAGGGGATCTGGTAATATTGGAATACAACTCTGGTCTTAGACGCATAAAAAGTAAAAAGAAGGTCATTGAAATGATATAATAAAGATTTTTATAAGATGAAACAAGATAAATTCAAGAAGATGATTACAAGTGGAGAGCGAATGGAAGAGAAACGAGAAAATATCGAGAAAGAATTACTTGAAGAAGAACTAGATCTAATTGACCAGTTTCAAACTGGGACAGTTGTCAAGGAAATCTCAAATGGGATGTTCCGCGTACATTTGGATCATAATAATCAAAGATTTGATTGTTATCTCTCGAGTGATATATGTCGTATGGGTCTACGTCGTATGGGTCTACGTGTATTACTGGGAAGTAGAGTAAAAGTCAAAAATAATGGTTTTTTCAAATGCATTATTTATATATTTCCCCTCTTGTGCTTCTGGAGGAGCTCGTATGCAAGAAGGAAGTTTCAGCTTAATGCAGATGGGTAAAATATCTTCGACTTTTGGGTTTATGAAGAAATGAAGGAGATTGAAAAATAGAAAAATCAAAAAAGGTATACCTTATAGAAAAATCAAAAAAGGTATACCTTTTATTTAATGAATGAAGATAAACTCGATTCAGATGAAGAGGAAGTCAACAAATTGATTGGAAAGAAATATACTCGAAACGAAATAGAGCAACTGTTTCTTCTCGCAGAAATAGAATCATCAGGAGAAATAGAAGGAAAAACCCTTGCTTATGATGAAGATGCTAATCAAAATTCAAAAAAATCAATACCGAGATCCAGAATATAACCCTTATTTTGTAATAAAAAGGGAGGACTTATATGGCACTAATATATAGTCCAGCGTACATAGTCAACCAAATCGACGAACGTACGTTCCAGGCCTCCTTGTCCGGGACTGATTGGATAGTGAAATGGTATCTATCTCATGAGCTGTTTCGTGAGAATATCTGGCCCTTGGTAGGGGATCTGGTAATATTGGAATACAACTCTGGTCTTAGACGCATAAAAAGTAAAAAGAAGGTCATTGAAATGATATAATAAAGATTTTTATAAGATGAAACAAGATAAATTCAAGAAGATGATTACAAGTGGAGAGCGAATGGAAGAGAAACGAGAAAATATCGAGAAAGAATTACTTGAAGAAGAACTAGATCTAATTGACCAGTTTCAAACTGGGACAGTTGTCAAGGAAATCTCAAATGGGATGTTCCGCGTACATTTGGATCATAATAATCAAAGATTTGATTGTTATCTCTCGAGTGATATATGTCGTATGGGTCTACGTCGTATGGGTCTACGTGTATTACTGGGAAGTAGAGTAAAAGTCAAAAATAATGGTTTTTTCAAATGCATTATTTATATATTTCCCCTCTTGTGCTTCTGGAGGAGCTCGTATGCAAGAAGGAAGTTTCAGCTTAATGCAGATGGGTAAAATATCTTCGACTTTTGGGTTTATGAAGAAATGAAGGAGATTGAAAAATAGAAAAATCAAAAAAGGTATACCTTATAGAAAAATCAAAAAAGGTATACCTTTTATTTAATGAATGAAGATAAACTCGATTCAGATGAAGAGGAAGTCAACAAATTGATTGGAAAGAAATATACTCGAAACGAAATAGAGCAACTGTTTCTTCTCGCAGAAATAGAATCATCAGGAGAAATAGAAGGAAAAACCCTTGCTTATGATGAAGATGCTAATCAAAATTCAAAAAAATCAATACCGAGATCCAGAATATAACCCTTATTTTGTAATAAAAAGGGAGGACTTATATGGCACTAATATATAGTCCAGCGTACATAGTCAACCAAATCGACGAACGTACGTTCCAGGCCTCCTTGTCCGGGACTGATTGGATAGTGAAATGGTATCTATCTCATGAGCTGTTTCGTGAGAATATCTGGCCCTTGGTAGGGGATCTGGTAATATTGGAATACAACTCTGGTCTTAGACGCATAAAAAGTAAAAAGAAGGTCATTGAAATGATATAATAAAGATTTTTATAAGATGAAACAAGATAAATTCAAGAAGATGATTACAAGTGGAGAGCGAATGGAAGAGAAACGAGAAAATATCGAGAAAGAATTACTTGAAGAAGAACTAGATCTAATTGACCAGTTTCAAACTGGGACAGTTGTCAAGGAAATCTCAAATGGGATGTTCCGCGTACATTTGGATCATAATAATCAAAGATTTGATTGTTATCTCTCGAGTGATATATGTCGTATGGGTCTACGTCGTATGGGTCTACGTGTATTACTGGGAAGTAGAGTAAAAGTCAAAAATAATGGTTTTTTCAAATGCATTATTTATATATTTCCCCTCTTGTGCTTCTGGAGGAGCTCGTATGCAAGAAGGAAGTTTCAGCTTAATTATGAAGAAATAAGGAGATTGAAAAATAGAAAAATCAAAAAAGGTATACCTTATAGAAAAATCAAAAAAGGTATACCTTTTATTTAATGAATGAAGATAAACTCGATTCAGATGAAGAGGAAGTCAACAAATTGATTGGAAAGAAATATACTCGAAACGAAATAGAGCAACTGTTTCTTCTCGCAGAAATAGAATCATCAGGAGAAATAGAAGGAAAAACCCTTGCTTATGATGAAGATGCTAATCAAAATTCAAAAAAATCAATACCGAGATCCAGAATATAACCCTTATTTTGTAATAAAAAGGGAGGACTTATATGGCACTAATATATAGTCCAGCGTACATAGTCAACCAAATCGACGAACGTACGTTCCAGGCCTCCTTGTCCGGGACTGATTGGATAGTGAAATGGTATCTATCTCATGAGCTGTTTCGTGAGAATATCTGGCCCTTGGTAGGGGATCTGGTAATATTGGAATACAACTCTGGTCTTAGACGCATAAAAAGTAAAAAGAAGGTCATTGAAATGATATAATAAAGATTTTTATAAGATGAAACAAGATAAATTCAAGAAGATGATTACAAGTGGAGAGCGAATGGAAGAGAAACGAGAAAATATCGAGAAAGAATTACTTGAAGAAGAACTAGATCTAATTGACCAGTTTCAAACTGGGACAGTTGTCAAGGAAATCTCAAATGGGATGTTCCGCGTACATTTGGATCATAATAATCAAAGATTTGATTGTTATCTCTCGAGTGATATATGTCGTATGGGTCTACGTCGTATGGGTCTACGTGTATTACTGGGAAGTAGAGTAAAAGTCAAAAATAATGGTTTTTTCAAATGCATTATTTATATATTTCCCCTCTTGTGCTTCTGGAGGAGCTCGTATGCAAGAAGGAAGTTTCAGCTTAATGCAGATGGGTAAAATATCTTCGACTTTTGGGTTTATGAAGAAATGAAGGAGATTGAAAAATAGAAAAATCAAAAAAGGTATACCTTATAGAAAAATCAAAAAAGGTATACCTTTTATTTAATGAATGAAGATAAACTCGATTCAGATGAAGAGGAAGTCAACAAATTGATTGGAAAGAAATATACTCGAAACGAAATAGAGCAACTGTTTCTTCTCGCAGAAATAGAATCATCAGGAGAAATAGAAGGAAAAACCCTTGCTTATGATGAAGATGCTAATCAAAATTCAAAAAAATCAATACCGAGATCCAGAATATAACCCTTATTTTGTAATAAAAAGGGAGGACTTATATGGCACTAATATATAGTCCAGCGTACATAGTCAACCAAATCGACGAACGTACGTTCCAGGCCTCCTTGTCCGGGACTGATTGGATAGTGAAATGGTATCTATCTCATGAGCTGTTTCGTGAGAATATCTGGCCCTTGGTAGGGGATCTGGTAATATTGGAATACAACTCTGGTCTTAGACGCATAAAAAGTAAAAAGAAGGTCATTGAAATGATATAATAAAGATTTTTATAAGATGAAACAAGATAAATTCAAGAAGATGATTACAAGTGGAGAGCGAATGGAAGAGAAACGAGAAAATATCGAGAAAGAATTACTTGAAGAAGAACTAGATCTAATTGACCAGTTTCAAACTGGGACAGTTGTCAAGGAAATCTCAAATGGGATGTTCCGCGTACATTTGGATCATAATAATCAAAGATTTGATTGTTATCTCTCGAGTGATATATGTCGTATGGGTCTACGTCGTATGGGTCTACGTGTATTACTGGGAAGTAGAGTAAAAGTCAAAAATAATGGTTTTTTCAAATGCATTATTTATATATTTCCCCTCTTGTGCTTCTGGAGGAGCTCGTATGCAAGAAGGAAGTTTCAGCTTAATGCAGATGGGTAAAATATCTTCGACTTTTGGGTTTATGAAGAAATGAAGGAGATTGAAAAATAGAAAAATCAAAAAAGGTATACCTTATAGAAAAATCAAAAAAGGTATACCTTTTATTTAATGAATGAAGATAAACTCGATTCAGATGAAGAGGAAGTCAACAAATTGATTGGAAAGAAATATACTCGAAACGAAATAGAGCAACTGTTTCTTCTCGCAGAAATAGAATCATCAGGAGAAATAGAAGGAAAAACCCTTGCTTATGATGAAGATGCTAATCAAAATTCAAAAAAATCAATACCGAGATCCAGAATATAACCCTTATTTTGTAATAAAAAGGGAGGACTTATATGGCACTAATATATAGTCCAGCGTACATAGTCAACCAAATCGACGAACGTACGTTCCAGGCCTCCTTGTCCGGGACTGATTGGATAGTGAAATGGTATCTATCTCATGAGCTGTTTCGTGAGAATATCTGGCCCTTGGTAGGGGATCTGGTAATATTGGAATACAACTCTGGTCTTAGACGCATAAAAAGTAAAAAGAAGGTCATTGAAATGATATAATAAAGATTTTTATAAGATGAAACAAGATAAATTCAAGAAGATGATTACAAGTGGAGAGCGAATGGAAGAGAAACGAGAAAATATCGAGAAAGAATTACTTGAAGAAGAACTAGATCTAATTGACCAGTTTCAAACTGGGACAGTTGTCAAGGAAATCTCAAATGGGATGTTCCGCGTACATTTGGATCATAATAATCAAAGATTTGATTGTTATCTCTCGAGTGATATATGTCGTATGGGTCTACGTCGTATGGGTCTACGTGTATTACTGGGAAGTAGAGTAAAAGTCAAAAATAATGGTTTTTTCAAATGCATTATTTATATATTTCCCCTCTTGTGCTTCTGGAGGAGCTCGTATGCAAGAAGGAAGTTTCAGCTTAATGCAGATGGGTAAAATATCTTCGACTTTTGGGTTTATGAAGAAATGAAGGAGATTGAAAAATAGAAAAATCAAAAAAGGTATACCTTATAGAAAAATCAAAAAAGGTATACCTTTTATTTAATGAATGAAGATAAACTCGATTCAGATGAAGAGGAAGTCAACAAATTGATTGGAAAGAAATATACTCGAAACGAAATAGAGCAACTGTTTCTTCTCGCAGAAATAGAATCATCAGGAGAAATAGAAGGAAAAACCCTTGCTTATGATGAAGATGCTAATCAAAATTCAAAAAAATCAATACCGAGATCCAGAATATAACCCTTATTTTGTAATAAAAAGGGAGGACTTATATGGCACTAATATATAGTCCAGCGTACATAGTCAACCAAATCGACGAACGTACGTTCCAGGCCTCCTTGTCCGGGACTGATTGGATAGTGAAATGGTATCTATCTCATGAGCTGTTTCGTGAGAATATCTGGCCCTTGGTAGGGGATCTGGTAATATTGGAATACAACTCTGGTCTTAGACGCATAAAAAGTAAAAAGAAGGTCATTGAAATGATATAATAAAGATTTTTATAAGATGAAACAAGATAAATTCAAGAAGATGATTACAAGTGGAGAGCGAATGGAAGAGAAACGAGAAAATATCGAGAAAGAATTACTTGAAGAAGAACTAGATCTAATTGACCAGTTTCAAACTGGGACAGTTGTCAAGGAAATCTCAAATGGGATGTTCCGCGTACATTTGGATCATAATAATCAAAGATTTGATTGTTATCTCTCGAGTGATATATGTCGTATGGGTCTACGTCGTATGGGTCTACGTGTATTACTGGGAAGTAGAGTAAAAGTCAAAAATAATGGTTTTTTCAAATGCATTATTTATATATTTCCCCTCTTGTGCTTCTGGAGGAGCTCGATGCAAGAAGGAAGTTTCAGCTTAATGCAGATGGGTAAAATATCTTCGACTTTTGGGTTTATGAAGAAATGAAGGAGATTGAAAAATAGAAAAATCAAAAAAGGTATACCTTATAGAAAAATCAAAAAAGGTATACCTTTTATTTAATGAATGAAGATAAACTCGATTCAGATGAAGAGGAAGTCAACAAATTGATTGGAAAGAAATATACTCGAAACGAAATAGAGCAACTGTTTCTTCTCGCAGAAATAGAATCATCAGGAGAAATAGAAGGAAAAACCCTTGCTTATGATGAAGATGCTAATCAAAATTCAAAAAAATCAATACCGAGATCCAGAATATAACCCTTATTTTGTAATAAAAAGGGAGGACTTATATGGCACTAATATATAGTCCAGCGTACATAGTCAACCAAATCGACGAACGTACGTTCCAGGCCTCCTTGTCCGGGACTGATTGGATAGTGAAATGGTATCTATCTCATGAGCTGTTTCGTGAGAATATCTGGCCCTTGGTAGGGGATCTGGTAATATTGGAATACAACTCTGGTCTTAGACGCATAAAAAGTAAAAAGAAGGTCATTGAAATGATATAATAAAGATTTTTATAAGATGAAACAAGATAAATTCAAGAAGATGATTACAAGTGGAGAGCGAATGGAAGAGAAACGAGAAAATATCGAGAAAGAATTACTTGAAGAAGAACTAGATCTAATTGACCAGTTTCAAACTGGGACAGTTGTCAAGGAAATCTCAAATGGGATGTTCCGCGTACATTTGGATCATAATAATCAAAGATTTGATTGTTATCTCTCGAGTGATATATGTCGTATGGGTCTACGTCGTATGGGTCTACGTGTATTACTGGGAAGTAGAGTAAAAGTCAAAAATAATGGTTTTTTCAAATGCATTATTTATATATTTCCCCTCTTGTGCTTCTGGAGGAGCTCGTATGCAAGAAGGAAGTTTCAGCTTAATGCAGATGGGTAAAATATCTTCGACTTTTGGGTTTATGAAGAAATGAAGGAGATTGAAAAATAGAAAAATCAAAAAAGGTATACCTTATAGAAAAATCAAAAAAGGTATACCTTTTATTTAATGAATGAAGATAAACTCGATTCAGATGAAGAGGAAGTCAACAAATTGATTGGAAAGAAATATACTCGAAACGAAATAGAGCAACTGTTTCTTCTCGCAGAAATAGAATCATCAGGAGAAATAGAAGGAAAAACCCTTGCTTATGATGAAGATGCTAATCAAAATTCAAAAAAATCAATACCGAGATCCAGAATATAACCCTTATTTTGTAATAAAAAGGGAGGACTTATATGGCACTAATATATAGTCCAGCGTACATAGTCAACCAAATCGACGAACGTACGTTCCAGGCCTCCTTGTCCGGGACTGATTGGATAGTGAAATGGTATCTATCTCATGAGCTGTTTCGTGAGAATATCTGGCCCTTGGTAGGGGATCTGGTAATATTGGAATACAACTCTGGTCTTAGACGCATAAAAAGTAAAAAGAAGGTCATTGAAATGATATAATAAAGATTTTTATAAGATGAAACAAGATAAATTCAAGAAGATGATTACAAGTGGAGAGCGAATGGAAGAGAAACGAGAAAATATCGAGAAAGAATTACTTGAAGAAGAACTAGATCTAGAGGAACTGAATAAAATGAATGAAGATAAACTCGATTCAGATGAAGAGGAAGTCAACAAATTGATTGGAAAGAAATATACTCGAAACGAAATAGAGCAACTGTTTCTTCTCGCAGAAATAGAATCATCAGGAGAAATAGAAGGAAAAACCCTTGCTTATGATGAAGATGCTAATCAAAATTCAAAAAAATCAATACCGAGATCCAGAATATAACCCTTATTTTGTAATAAAAAGGGAGGACTTATATGGCACTAATATATAGTCCAGCGTACATAGTCAACCAAATCGACGAACGTACGTTCCAGGCCTCCTTGTCCGGGACTGATTGGATAGTGAAATGGTATCTATCTCATGAGCTGTTTCGTGAGAATATCTGGCCCTTGGTAGGGGATCTGGTAATATTGGAATACAACTCTGGTCTTAGACGCATAAAAAGTAAAAAGAAGGTCATTGAAATGATATAATAAAGATTTTTATAAGATGAAACAAGATAAATTCAAGAAGATGATTACAAGTGGAGAGCGAATGGAAGAGAAACGAGAAAATATCGAGAAAGAATTACTTGAAGAAGAACTAGATCTAGAGGAACTGAATAAAATGAATGAAGATAAACTCGATTCAGATGAAGAGGAAGTCAACAAATTGATTGGAAAGAAATATACTCGAAACGAAATAGAGCAACTGTTTCTTCTCGCAGAAATAGAATCATCAGGAGAAATAGAAGGAAAAACCCTTGCTTATGATGAAGATGCTAATCAAAATTCAAAAAAAATCAATACCGAGATCCAGAATATAACCCTTATTTTGTAATAAAAAGGGAGGACTTATATGGCACAATATATAGTCCACGTACATAGTCAACCAAATCGACGAACGTACGTTCCAGGCCTCCTTGTCCGGGACTGATTGGATAGTGAAATGGTATCTATCTCATGAGCTGTTTCGTGAGAATATCTGGCCCTGGTAGGGGATCTGGTATATTGGAATACAACTCTGGTCTTAGACGCATAAAAAGTAAAAAGAAGGTCATTGAAATGATATAATAAAGATTTTTATAAGATGAAACAAGATAAATTCAAGAAGATGATTACAAGTGGAGAGCGAATGGAAGAGAAACGAGAAAATATCGAGAAAGAATTACTTGAAGAAGAACTAGATCTAATTGACCAGTTTCAAACTGGGACAGTTGTCAAGGAAATCTCAAATGGGATGTTCCGCGTACATTTGGATCATAATAATCAAAGATTTGATTGTTATCTCTCGAGTGATATATGTCGTATGGGTCTACGTCGTATGGGTCTACGTGTATTACTGGGAAGTAGAGTAAAAGTCAAAAATAATGGTTTTTTCAAATGCATTATTTATATATTTCCCCTCTTGTGCTTCTGGAGGAGCTCGTATGCAAGAAGGAAGTTTCAGCTTATGCAGATGGGTAAAATATCTTCGACTTTTGGGTTATGAAGAAATGAAGGAGGATTGAAAAATAGAAAAATCAAAAAAGGTATACCTTATAGAAAAATCAAAAAAGGTATACCTTTTATTTAATGAATGAAGATAAACTCGATTCAGATGAAGAGGAAGTCAACAAATTGATTGGAAAGAAATATACTCGAAACGAAATAGAGCAACTGTTTCTTCTCGCAGAAATAGATCATCAGGAGAAATAGAAGGAAAAACCCTTGCTTATGATGAAGATGCTAATCAAAATTCAAAAAAATCAATACCGAGATCCAGAATATAACCCTTATTTTGTAATAAAAAGGAGGACTTATATGGCACTAATATATAGTCCCAGCGTACATAGTCAACCAAATCGACGAACGTACGTTCCAGGCCTCCTTGTCCGGGACTGATTGGTTAGTGAAATGGTTCTTCTCATGACTGTTTCGTGGAGAATATCTGCCCTTGGTAGGGGATCTGGTAATATTGGAATACAACTCTGTCTTAGACGCATAAAAAGGTAAAAAGAAGGTCATTGAAATGATATAATAAAGATTTTTATAAGATGAAACAAGATAAATTCAAGAAGATGATTACAAGTGGAGAGCGAATGGAAGAGAAACGAGAAAATATCGAGAAAGAATTACTTGAAGAAGAACTAGATCTAGAGGAACTGAATAAAATGAATGAAGATAAACTCGATTCAGATGAAGAGGAAGTCAACAAATTGATTGGAAAGAAATATACTCGAAACGAAATAGAGCAACTGTTTCTTCTCGCAGAAATAGAATCATCAGGAGAAATAGAAGGAAAAACCCTTGCTTATGATGAAGATGCTAATCAAAATTCAAAAAAATCAATACCGAGATCCAGAATATAACCCTTATTTTGTAATAAAAAGGGAGGACTTATATGGCACTAATATATAGTCCAGCGTACATAGTCAACCAAATCGACGAACGTACGTTCCAGGCCTCCTTGTCCGGGACTGATTGGATAGTGAAATGGTATCTATCTCATGAGCTGTTTCGTGAGAATATCTGGCCCTTGGTAGGGGATCTGGTAATATTGGAATACAACTCTGGTCTTAGACGCATAAAAAGTAAAAAGAAGGTCATTGAAATGATATAATAAAGATTTTTATAAGATGAAACAAGGATAAATTCAAGAAGATGATTACAAGTGGAGAGCGAATGGAAGAGAAACGAGAAAATATCGAGAAAGAATTACTTGAAGAAGAACTAGATCTAATTGACCCAGTTTCAAACTGGGACAGTTGTCAAGGAAATCTCAAATGGGATGTTCCGCGTACATTTGGATCATAATAATCAAAGATTTGATTGTTATCTCTCGAGTGATATATGTCGTATGGGTCTACGTCGTATGGGTCTACGTGTATTACTGGGAAGTAGAGTAAAAGTCAAAATAATGGTTTTTTCAAATGCATTATTTATATATTTCCCCTCTTGTGCTTCTGGAGGAGCTCGTATGCAAGAAGGAAGTTTCAGCTTAATGCAGATGGGTAAAATATCTTCGACTTTTGGGTTTATGAAGAAATGAAGGAGATTGAAAAATAGAAAAATCAAAAAAGGTATACCTTATAGAAAAATCAAAAAAGGTATACCTTTTATTTAATGAATGAAGATAAACTCGATTCAGATGAAGAGGAGTCAACAAATTGATTGGGAAGAAATATACTCGAAACGAAATAGAGCAACTGTTTCTTCTCGCAGAAATAGAATCATCAGGAGAAATAGAAGGAAAAAACCCTTGCTTATGATGAAGATGCTAATCAAAATTCAAAAAAATCAATACCGAGATCCAGAATATAACCCTTATTTTGTAATAAAAGGGAGGACTTATATGGCACTAATATAGTCCAGCGTACATAGTCAACCAAATCGA
>JARJHM010001873.1:0-12704 GCA_033356055.1 Carex pumila
ACCTAACCGCCTGGCCCACAGGCGGTTTACTATGGGACCAAACCGCCCCCCCCCCCACGGGCAGTTTCCTATGGGACCAAACCGCCCCCCCCCCCACGGGCGGTTTCCTATGGGACCAAATCCCCCCCCCCCCCACGGGCGGTTCTCTATAGGTATTTAACCCGATTTTTTCTCTCGCCTGCCCACTCCAATCATTCTGTAAACCAAAATTTTACTGTGCTGCGATTTTACTGTTTGAGAGAGAGAGCTCTGGCGATTGTTGGGCGATTGAAAGGCGATTTTACTGTAGCAACAGGTTTTTTTTTTAGTTTCTTGTTTATTATTTGCTAATTATTAATTAGTGTGTTTAACTGTTGCAATTTTTTTAATCAGTATAACTGTAGCAACATAAATTACTGTAGCAATATGTAATTTAATTTATTTTATTTTCTAATTTGCCATTGATTACTGTACCCGTTATAATTACTATACAAAACTTTAATCCTTATGAAATAATTTTTAAAATGTAGTTTGTTAAGGAAAATATGTTAGTTGCATTGTATGTGGGCGGCAAGCTACAAAGGGTTGAAGATGGCGTGCAGTACACGAAAGATGCCGCATTTGCCTTCGAAGTTAATGAAAATACCACATTTCAGGAACTGAAGCAGCTAATATACGAAAAGACTGCTGTAAACCCCAACAGGTATGAAATAGAATTAGCTACACGGATTGACAACTCACCTGGGGTGGGGGGTAGACCTTACTTTGTGAAGTTTCCAATAACAGATGCGAATTTGTGGAGAGTTGCGACTAGTGGGGTCCCGATAATGGAAATATATTCGAAGAGGGTTCCCCGGACTAGGGCTGGACCTTCAAGTGTGGCTGGGGCTGGGCCTTCAGGTTATGACAACCAGGGATACCACCACCACTCCCCTTATGACAACCAGGAGTACCACCACCACTCTCCTTATGACAACCAGGAGTACCACCACCACTCCCCTTATGACAACCAGGAGTACCACCACCACTTCCCTTATGACAACCAGGGTTACCACAACTCCCCAGAAAATACTGAAGTGTTACCACCACCACCCAGAAAGGGAAATAGAAACGGGGGATGAGTACCAAGGGGTTTGGGAAGCTGATGACTTATCAGATGGTGATGCAAATGTACCAGGGTTTTCCAGGGCAGAAAAATTCCCGATTAGAGGTCGGAGGAATATCATCCGGTTGCCACATTCAACGACACCACAGCTTTCGAAGAGGCAGACATTAGTTTCTTTGGTCCTCGTGTTGAATACAATAATGAACTTGTCGCAGGGCAACTTTATACCAACGTAGACGAACTTGTAAAGAAAATAAATGAGACTCATGTTCACGGAAACTGGGAATGTATAATACACAAAAGGGAGCGAACAAGGTTAGTTGTGCTATGTAAAACTCACCCGCAGTGCGAGTTCCGCCTATATGCAACCCCTGCGGGTTCAGGGGAAGCATGGATGATTAAGAAGTGTGAACCACCTCACACATGCAAGTCTGCGTCCACAAGGATAGACCATGCGCAGCTGACGGCATCATTAATTGTCGATGCAATTGAGGAGGACATTAAGTTGGATCCATCGATGAGCATCAAGGCGGTGGCTATGACCGTCAGACACAAATACAAATATGTAATCCCAAAATACAACAGCTGTGGAGAGGTCGTGAACTTGCGGTTTGTAGAATATTCAGTAGTTGGAAGGATTCATATGGCTATCTGGCACCATTGCTCCAGGCCATGGCAAGTACAAATGTCGGCACCGTATATGAGCGATGGCATGGCCCTTTTTTTGATAAAGACGGAGTACTAATAGAGGGAGCTCAACAATTCAAGGGCATAGCATGGGCCTTTGGTGCTTGTATCCAAGTTGTGCCGTACATCAGACCCGTTATAAGCATTGATGCATGCTTCATGTCTGGCCGTTACGAGGGGAGGCTACTGATAGCATGTGCATATGATGCTGAGAACCAGCTGTTGCCTTTAGCGTTTGCAATTGTTCATAAAGAGGATGGTGAGAACTGGGGATTCTTTATGCAGTTTTTAAGAAGACGGGTGATTGGGGAAGGGAAGTTTTTCTGTGTGATATCAGACCAGCACAAAGGAATAAAATATGTTTTTGATCGTGAAGATTACGGTTGGTCAACCCGTACTGGCCAGTGTGTGCACAGGTTGTGTATGCAACACGTTGCGGAGAACCTTTCCAAGGCAACCGGGGGCGACAAGTGGGTTACTGATACATTTAGATGGAATTACAGAAAGAAAAAGCCGAGAAGGGTGGTAGAGATGACTAGCAGTTTTGCAAAGGTACATGTATTTCAATTGCTTACATATATTATTGTACTTTAAGAAAATAATTTTTTTTAGTACAATTGTTTACTTACATTATTCTATTTCCTTATTTTTTATGTAGTACATGCCAAAGGCAAATCTCTACTTAATGAAGGTGGGTAAAAATAATCCCCGAGATGTCAACGAAGATCCATCATACGAGAAAATATATCAATCCCGTGATGGAGGTTGGCGTTGGGGAATTATGACCACCAACGGATCCGAGTCGCTGAATGCAGTATTCAAGCAGAGCCGGATGTTGCCTGTGGCTGCAGTTGTAGAGGACACATTCTACAAGTTAAATGCCTGGTTTCAGGAACGACGTGCTAAGGCCGCAGAATTAATAAGGATAAACCAGTCATTTTCAACAAGGGTGGAGGAGAAGCTAAGACGACACAGGGACAAAGGTGCAACTATGACCGTGATCCCGATGGGTAATGATGGAACAGAATTCGAAGTGCAAAATCCAAATGAGTACGTTCCTACCAGCCGTAAACCAGATGGCACTATGGTGTTTGTCAAGAGGGCTTGCAAGTACGTGGTTAAATTTGGAGATGCCAGGGCGGTTACCTGTACATGCCAAGGACCCCAGCTAAGTCATATACCCTGCAGTCACGTGATGGCGGTATGCCGAGTGAGGAACTACTGTGAGGATCACTATGTTGCTGACATGTACCGTACAGATTACCTTGCTTTCACTTGGGGTGGATCTTTCCATTCTTATCCCGATCAGCATGAGTGGCCTGCATATGTCGGTGATAGAATACTCCCTTCAGAAGGATGGATAAGAAAGGGGAGGAGGAGACACAAGCGTATTATAATGACCATGGACGAGATGAGTGGCAGGCGACCGTCGGGAAATCAGGCTTGCCGTTCTGTTTCTGACAGGCGCAGGGCAGGTATGTAGCATTGTACGAAATTCATTTATGATCTTATTATATTACTAACTGAATTGTGTTCTTATGTTCAGATGCCATAAACGAGCACAACGAAAGAGAAAATGCCAGAGTTGTTGCTGAAGCAACTGGTAGAACACAACCCCCCCTCTCCTCCGAGCCAATCATCTAGTTGCCAAGGCTCTACAAGTAATGCCGCACCTGCAGTTGGTACCAGTAGAACTAGTCGTTGGTTAGGTCTATTGAGACGTGGTGGCAGGGGCAGATAAACCTGCTATTTTGCTAATGTGAACTTATTTCGATTTGTTATAATTATGTTGTAACTAATTTTTGTTTAAAGTTTATAACTTAGTTCGAATAATACAATCAAAAATGATATTAAAGTTTATAACTTAGTTCGAACCAGATCAATCAGTTCACTTAAGCAACATAACATAATTTTTGTAACTAATAAGTTGTTTTTGTTGGAATAGAAATGATGAAATGTAAAGTGCAAACAACATAATGCCAACATGAATGCCAAAGTCGAAATACTACAGTCAGAGTCAGAACTATATCACAATAATAAAAATTCTGCAATCACCTCGTCGTTTCCTTCCGGATAGAGACAATCTAGGAGCCGCTACGCCTTTACCCTCCCGGTGCGGCTGCACACGCCTCTGTATCTGCCCCTGCGGACTCACATCTCCTAAGTCCTCCTCTCCACTCTCATCTCCACTGTCCTCTCCCATATCCTGATATCCTCCACCCGGATTCTCTGCATACATGTGCTGCGTATCTGTACCGGCTACCCATGGATCAAAGAAATCGGCTGACTGTGCCATGTGCTGCGTATCTGTACCGGCTGCCCATGGATCAAAGAAATCGGCTGACTGTGCCATGTGCTGCGTATCTGTACCGGCTGCCCATGGATCAAAGAAATCGGCTGACTGTGCATCGGTCGGCCCTGTACGCTGCTCCCATGTATCTTGCTCCCACGTGGGAGGATATGTAGAAGGAGGCGGTACGCCAAATAATGCAGAGACAAAGCCATCTGTAGTCTGAGATGTACTCCCACCAGCCTCAAAGTCGTGCTCCATCTCCACTCCATAGCGCGGTCTGTGGGAGCCAGTCACCTTTGCATTTGTATCGAACGGTGGCAGATCATTCACGCTAAAACTGGGATTGGCGTTCCAACGAGGTGCTCCATCCTAAATTAAAAAAATGTTAGATTTGCTACATACAAGGAACTCTGCAATAAATAATATAAAGCGGTAACTGACCGGCCCAAGCTCTACCGGAACTCCATATTTATTTCTATAAGTGTCCCATCCTTTAGTTGATAACACCCAGTGGTGGAACGCCCAACCGAAGTTATCATCTGCATAATTGAAAATTACTGAGTTAGAACAAACAATTCGAGAAAAATAAAACCATTGTGTGTGTCCTACTTTTAATATTAACTTCTAATTACCTGCAGGAGGTGGCGGCATATCATGGGCATAGATAGCCTCTGGTTGGTAGTCCGGATTTCGCGGCGTAGACTTTATCTCCCGCCAATTGATGTTCTCTCCAGCATCGCGCAGCATGCCAATGAGACGGCCTTCAAAACCGCCTGTCTCCACGATTGGTGCAGTGTGCTCGAGCATTTGGCATCCTATGTATCGCCAAGCATCCCTCGCCATGCACATCAGGCTTTGTCCAACTCCTCTCATACCAGTCAACAGCTGCACACAACATGATTATGATAGCAGTAAGTAATTAAAATTTGCAATTTTTAATTAAAGTATGTTTCAGTTGTACTTACCGCGCGAGCATTGATCGGACCCCAAGGCATGTAATTGCTAGATGAATCCATCAGTCTACGTCGAAGAGTGTCGCCATAATGGCCCGTCAGGTAGACTGACGGCATGCCCCATCTCTGATACCAGACGGCGTATCTCACATTCCCGGGACCAGCACCCAATGATGCAGTACATGGCGGGGTCCATAAGTGCTGCTCCGGATGTCGAGCCCAGCTGTATTGGTAGCTGAAATGCTGGCTCCAGTCGACTTTGGCCTTACTATGCGACGTCCTGCAATTACAATTAATTAGAAAGGAGACAAACGATGACATTATTAAAGTGATAATGAAATGAAGTAGGTAGTACTTACTTATGAAACTTGTCGGTATCATCCTTACCCATCAGCGGGTGCTTCGGGATGAAAGCATCCAAGCCAAACTGTCGAGACACCCGGTCAGGGTAGTGGTACTCCACTATCCAGAAACAAATGACTGGTCCCCGATAAAACCATAGTCGTGTCTTCTCTAATGTCAATCGGCTCAGCCATCTACGCCGGTACCAGGCGCGATACGGAAACCAGTCGATATTCTCATCTCGGAGCATCTGGAGCTGACCCCGTACGTAAGAAATCCCCTTGCCCTTCTCTTCATGATCATGATCACGGCCCCATATGGCACCATACGCGGGGCATGTGTCGGAGTCAGGCTCTCCCCACCGTGGATGTGGCAATGGTATAACTGGCCGATTTACGGGCAGATGTGACCACGACCAATGCTGGAGCAGAAGAAGCGGTCCATAAATCTGTTTGTTCCTCACCTGAAAATGTAACTTAAAATAAGATCTCGGTGCTTCTTATTCAACTGTAAATAACAACGTATATTAGTAGAGACTTACCAGACAAGCATGACACAGGCCTCTGTATAAGTGGGCGAGGACAGCTCCACCCCAGTTATATCTCGATTCTCTCTCCAAGTCCCTCAGCAGGGAGAGAAACATAATCGGAACCGCGTCACCACTGGAATCCTCGAACATGACAGCTCCACACAGATCCAGCACATACGCCCTAGTGTACCTGCAATATAAAATAATTAATATAAATAATTGAGTTTGTTGATGAATTACTAAGTTACTTTAAAGAGTGCAATGTTACCTCCTGACTGCCTCAATGCCATCAGTCTCAGGGAATATCTGATTCTCGAAGAAGTGAGACCGGAGTGCCTTTAGAGAAATACAGTACCCGGAATAGCGGAACTCCTCCTCCTCCCCCTTCTTCTTCTTATATTTCTTCTGCAATGTCTTCGGATCACACCCTAACAACTCCGGTATCATCCTCTGCAGGTCTGGATGGTCTGAGATGCCACCTATGGGGTCGCCATCGATACGTAAACCCCATAAGGCGCTCACATCACCAAGGGTGACTGTATGGGTCTCGGGTCGCCATCTCTCTGCTAGACCATGCATTAAAGACTGATCGATCTTACTCTGCGGCATCATTGCAAGCTGATACAACCCAAGGTTCAAGATGTACCGATGCATTTTTTATGGGGAACGAACAGAATCTCAGACCTGCGGTGCCTCACCGTAAGCATGACATCATCCTGTATTTATTACCAATTTGTCAGACTCAAATTGTGTCTTTTTTTAGTAATTTTTACATTAAGTATAAAAATCACGTACCTCAAGAGATGCCAATGAGACGCGGTGCTTAACATGATGGGTCCATAGAAGAGGACTAAATGTGTCAGGATCATGCACGCCATCTGTAAAACCGGCCTGAGACGACAAACCCACTCCAATCGGATCCTCAAATCCCCTACCAATCGTATCCTCATATGACGACGGGCCTTCTCCAGTTAGATCTACCGAGGACGTGCCCACTACAGTCGGATCCACCGAGGATCCGCTCGCTCCAGCCGGATCAACAGCATCTGCACCAGCTGCAGGCATAGCTCGTGCTCCCCATCGTCTACGCTCTCTGGGCATACTACTTTTACCGAAAAAAATATAATATAACTTAATAATTATAACTTAATAATTACAACTTGATAATTATAAATTGAATAAAAATGTTGACAAACAATTTAATGAGACTAATAATAAATATTGATTTAAAGAAAGTTGTATGAGGTCGGGTTAGATGAAGTTAATCGACTAATCATTCAAAATCTGTAGTCATAGTCGGTTTAATACCAAAAAATACATTGCATTTTGGTTGTTTTTTTTTTAAATGGTTGTACAAGAGGCAATATTTCTGATAATCTATACTTCCTGCGTTCCCTATTCATCATTCTTTCCTTTCTTCTTTTATTTTTATTTTTATTTTAAGATCAAAATATCCAAAGTGTACTAATGTATTAAAAGATATTATTTAAGAAATGTTACACTTTTCAATGTGTGAAATTCTAACTAATATGTCTTGTGCCTCGTGAAAATAACACAAATAAAGAATTATCTTTGCTGACTAATAGCTAAGTTGTGATTTTTTTTATTTCTCTTATTATATTGGTGATCTATGCGGAAAGTATGTTTGTTAGGATTAATAAAATTAAATAAATTTCACACGAAATGAAAGAAATTAAGGAACCCGATTCTTATAAATAAATTTGATTATTACTTAATATATCTAGAGCTCATTCAGACAAATTAATGGAAGAATTCAAAATTAATTGAGAATGAATCTAAATAAATAGTATTTGTAATATCTATCAAAATTGAAATAATTGAATGTAGTATGTATGGAAACAATATCTTAGTTTATTATTTATTGACCTATTACTAATAAAAGGAATTTCCAGGTATTTATATAATTGAAGAAAATACTTACTAATAAGAAAAATTTCCAGATTATAATATGTTTGAAGAAGTATTTATTAATAACTTGGATTTTCAGATTTTAACAAAATAAATATTGGTGACCACAAGATATTTCTAAATTTTTGGAATTTAGTATACAAAAAAAATTATAATTATATGATCTCAAATAAATACCAACATAAAAAAATCAATATGAAAAAGGAGGTTTCTGGATTATAAATGTAATTACAAAAATTTCTAATAATAAATAACTTCTCAGATATCCTTAGAAATAAATAAATTTCAGATTTATATCAAGACTAAAGAATTCTTAACAATAATCTAAGTTTTTAGATTTTAATTAAAGAAATACTTTTTTCATGAATTAATACAATCTAAGAGCAAATTTTATTCTAACTAAACAGATGAAATGGCCATATCATAATTAATCAATTATTCCATTTTTTGAAATGTTACAAATACACATGAATTTTTTTCGTTCAAAAACTCTAAATATTTTTTTTGACTTAAAAACCCTTAAACAATTACAATCCTAACATTAATCATAAACAATCACAATCCAAACATTTATTTTTCAAAACCCTAACATTTATTTTAACAGTAAAATTGTAATTTATTATAACAATATAACTAGAATATATTATAATATTATTAAAATAATTAGTTATATATATTAACAACATAGGATATTAATTATATAGTTACATATTGTTAATAAAATACTAATTATATACTATCTATAATTATCACAATATTATTATAATAATTACTTAAACTATAATTTTACAACATAATAATTATATAATTTTTAACCATAAATCCTAACTCTAATTTTTTATTAACATCTCACAATTCAAGCAAACATTAATAAGATGAAAATCAAAATTTTATTTCTAGGGTTTATGGTCGGTTTCTTCTATGGTTAAACATGCAAACATTAATAATATGAAAAAAAAATCTCAATATTGCTCTTGTCACCAACTATAATTATTACTTAAACTTTAATTTTACAACATAATAATTATATAATTTTTAACCATAAATCCTAACTTTATTTTTTTATTAACATCTCACAATTCAAGCAAACATTAATAAGATGAAAAAAAACATAATTATTTCTAGGGTTTATGATCGGTTTCTTCTATGGTTAAACATGCAAACATTATTAATATGAAAAAAAATCTCAATATTGCTCTTGTCACCAACTATAATTATTACTTAAACTATAATTTTACAACATAATAATTATATAATTTTTAACCATAAATCCTAACTTTAATTTTTTATTAACATCTCACAATTCAAGCAAACATTAATAAGATGAAAAAAAACATAATTATTTCTAGGATTTATGGTCGGTTTCTTCTATGGTTAAACATGCAAACATTAATAATATGAAAAAAATCTCAATATTGCTCTTGTCACCAACTATAATTATTTCTATTCGAAAATTACCAAAATTTGATGATAATCAACACCAAAATCATGAAATGAAGAGGGATCAAATTCTTCTACTTATTTTTTTGGTTTTTATTATATATGTCACCAACTAATCGAATCAAACAATTTAATCACAATTATTAATTTAATCACAATCAAAATCGAATCCAATCGAATCGAACAATTATTACCTAATCGCATTCAATCATCGAATCGAAAACTTACCCGAGAGAGAGGGAGAGGAGGGTGGCAGTTGGTCGAGTGAGCGAGAGAGCGAGAGAGGGGGTTGTTGGGCGGAGGGAAGAGTGGTGGAGCCACTAGGATGGCAATGGCAGTGGTGGCCGGCCGGCTGTGCTAGGGTGCAGTTAGGGTTTTTCAACTTTTCGTTTTTCCCTTTCTTTTCTGGACGAAAGCAGAGAGAGCACAAAGGCAGAGAGAGGGAGAGGAAGCTCACGGTTTGGGTTAAAGGGTTCACTACCAAACCGCCAATGGGGGGAGGGGGGGTGGGGGGTTTGGTCCCCATATGAAACCGCCCATGGAGGAAGCAGTTTGGTCTCAAGGAAACCGGCCGCGGGCGAGACGGTTTGGTATTTAACTGGGCCACCCGTGAGTCTAGCGGTTAGGTTAGATTTGAAAAAAAATTAAATACAGGGTTAATTTTAAAATTACCTTTTTTTACATGGTATTAATAAAAATGCCCGGAGGGTTGGTGAATGGTGACGAAGCATGGTGGGATTGGCATTGACTACAATGACAGGCATCATTAAGAGGAGCTGCCACAAATGTTTAAAAATCTTACGTAGAATTGTTCTACAATAAGTTTTTGGTCTAAACGAATAGGTAAATTACATTTCGAAATAAATATATTAATTAGCACATGTTAGGCAGGATCAACGTAATGTGATAATCATACACATGTTATTAAATTAATTAAGCCGTCAAATATGGCGTAATTTATTAAATGAAAGTAAATTAATGTGATGGTATTATTTTTAGGGCGTGTTCGGCAGACGGACGGGAATTGGAATAAGAATGAGATTGCAAAATTTTTGAACTAAATTTTACTGTTCACGTCGAAAAAAAATTTCAATCTAAGTGAATTCTTTTTTTTCCCACGTGAACAGCAAAATCCGAACACGCCCTTAAAGAATGATAGACTAGCATTACGAAGATAATTCTATGGAAGTCCACAACATACTACATTTCATATGTGACAACACAACTATTTATATTATAATCAATTTTTCAATTAATGATTCTATCTTGAAACTTTTTTATACACGCAATTTTGTTAAGGTAGATATTACCAAAAACAAGTTTTGAAATAGATTTGTTGATAACGATTATTAGCTGATAATTATACAATAATATATTTTATCTACGAATTTCAAAAATAACTATTGTCAAGGACAAGACAACAAAAAATGTTATTTCCAAAAATATAGTTATTACCGATGATAATATCCGCGAGAGTATTCATGTGATTAAACAATTTATTCTCACGAATAAAATAGATTATTATGGTTCAGTCCAAATACAATTTATAATACACAGAGTTTGGATGTTACATTATTTAGATGGAAAAATAAAGGTAAGAAAACACACTGAAACAAATGAAACTAAAATAACAAAAGAAAAAAAACAATTAATCTTAGTAATTCCACACCTATTTTTTTGGAATTAGGATCAACTGAAATCCCAAACTCAAATTTCAAAGTCCTCAAACCCCTCATCTCTTTCTCTCTCTTCTTTCTCTCTCCTCAAAGATTTGAGGAGAGAGAAGAGAGAGGAGGAATTTCAGTAGATTTGGATGCATTTTCTTGCCTCTAGTTTTGCTTCACTTAGAAGGCAAACTCATTGCCAAAACTCGAGAAAATTCGTTTATTTTCTTATTTTCAGTTTTTCACAAAACCCAATACCCCAGCTTCTAAAGTGAATCTAATTCTTTAAATTCGTTGTTTTCCAATACAACATATATTAGAGCTTGAACAAGCTCTTTGTTGTTGGAATAATTGCTAAATTACTATAATTCCATGCGTATCAATCAATATATTACTAAGAAAGTTCACAAGCATATCAAGAACGTAGAGTCATTATATTTCATCAAAAATGTAAAGTTCTTGTGTGTTAAGTTCATCAATTTATTATAATACTCCACCAATGAATTTTCCGTCAAGGTTGGCATCACACATTATGGTTCAACAGCAAGCTAGCCAATGAGTTAGGAGGTGGTGGTGGAAGCTTTTGGAAATCATTAGCATGTGATATATATATTTCTTTAGTTGCACTAAGAATTTTAATTATGCTTTTATTGTAAGTATCCGTTAAATAGGATAAGGAAAAAGACACTCCTAGGCTGTCTCCTCACTTCTCTTGCTAGGAACATATCTGGCAAATGCTAATTATGTATGGACATTCACACTTATACGGCAGTGTGTGAGCTCATGATTAGCAGCTTTGTTTGTCCCCGAAATGACAAACAATATAATTGGGTGATGCTTCATTTAAATTATTTTCTGATGTGGTGGTGCTACCAAATATGTTCTCTTAATCTGCATGATCACCGGCTAACAATCAGCAAACATGTTGTACGTAACAGAAACAGAGCTACGTACGTTCATCGTCAAACAGAGGATTTTACATTTTTCCTTGACACTTATAACAAATTTTCTAATTTCAGTTTAACAATGCGACTGTGTCAATTTATTTCAATTTACATTGAAACAAAAGTTCCTTTTTACCGTCCAGTAGTATGACAAAATAGAAAAATAGCATCCCCACCCAAAAAAAACCCAAAAAAATATAAAAAGGGTGCTAAATTTTATGGCTCAGTGAATCACCTTAGCGGCTTGGAAGATTATATTATAGTATAGAAACAGAAGAAACTAAAGAGAGGATCTCCTTAAAGCTTCTTTTTTCACTTAAATAATTTGAAAGTGTGAGCATGTGTTAGCAACTCTACATAGCATCTTTCGTTGCAAAGGAAGAAAGTACCAGTAAACACCAATAAGAAAAAGAAAAGGAAAAAAGAAAGATAAAAAAAAAAAAAGGCCATGCCACTTCTCATTTTCATGGCTAAAAAAACCCACGCTTTACATCAACCTTTAACAAAAGCTCTCATCAGACAGTCAATTAAAACCCTATGGTAAAAAATCACTAGTCTTTAATAGTCTTAGGCTCAATATCCTTCAACAACCCAACAATCTGTTGCATAGCGGGTCTCTTAGATGGTAAATCTGCAGTGCACAAGTACCCGATCCGCAATGCCTCCTCCATTTCCTTTTCCAACCCGGTATCTCTAATTTTCGGGTCAATTATTCTTGGCCCTTGTCCTTTCTTCACCATGGCTCTAGCCCAACCAACGAGATTACCTTCCTTTGAATCCAGGTAATCATCACCTAATGGTTTCTTACCCGTTAATAGCTCTAACAATACCACCCCAAA